>JAPDVU010000008.1:149333840-149581340 GCA_026230045.1 Corynorhinus townsendii
CCTGGTGCTGCTCGTGGCATCAGCAGCACGGGGTCCTCCCTCTGCCTCCCACCGCTCAGGGCTCCCTCGGGTGTTTGCTGCAGTGCCGCCCATGCCGGTGCCCAGGCGCCGGGCGAGCATCAGAGCCAGGACAGCCCCTAGGCAGCCCCTCGCCCATCAGCCACGTTCAGTTCTCCAAGGTGCACGCCACCGTGGCATCTCCTGGTCGGGATGCCAGGCTGTGGGCCACAGAGGCCAAAGGAGGCTCCCGCCAGGTAGTCGGGGGCTGCAGGGATACGAGGGGCTGCCAAGGGAGCTGTCCAGGGGCCCCCAGGGGCAGGGCCACGGAGGGCTCAGAGCCGCCGCGCACAGGTCCACAGGTGAACCTCGGTTTCGAGGGCCCACAGGGCCTGAGGCTGCCGGGAAGCGCCTGCCCTTTCCTGCATCCGTGTCGCCTGGATGCTCCGGACACCCCCCTCCAAATGCCTCGGGCACGGCAGCCAACACCCCGCATGGTGACGCTTCACTGTGAGACGCACCGAACCATTCAAATTCCCCCTGGTAACGGGACCAAGAGAAATCTGAGAACCTCGCCGGCACCCAGGGAACCTCGGGAAGAAGCCCCAGGCTCTCGACCCACCCCGTGCGCCCCCCCTCCCCCCGCCCCGGCTCCGTCCTAGGCCTCCCTGGTGCGAGGTTTCCCGGGGACAGAGGAAGACAGTGGACAGAGGGCGGGCCTGGGTACCGGGTGCCGCAGATGTGAACAGAGTGCCCGGGAGGCGCGCCGCTGCGGAGCGGGAGGCCAGGAGGTGGGCGGCGACAGGAGGCACTTCAGTGTGATCTGGGCTGCGTCTGGGCTCCGCCACTTACTGGCCGTGGAGCCTCCGCCAGCTATCTCTTCTCTGGGGCTCAGTTTGCTCATCTGTAAAATGGGCGTGATAATAGCACCTCCCTCACGTCGTGAGGATCCAGGTGGTGCCCACTGAGTATTGAGAACATCTGCCCGTGGGCAGTGGGCAGGGAGGAGCCCACTTTCCCCACCCGAACCTCTCACGGTGGGTGGGAGCGCTTGCCCACCTCACCCCAGGCAGCCACCCCACTGCCAAGGGGGCTGGGCAAACGGTCTGGGAGACCAGATGGACCGAGACTCCAAACCCCCACCTCTCACCCAGGAAAAGAGACCCCGCAGGTCGGCGGAGGGCGGAGGCCTCGGCTGCGGGGGTCCCTGGGTGGAAGGGCGTGCCCCAGCTGGCAGATCAAACTGGAGGTGACAAATGAGATGAGCGTCTAGAGGGGAGGGTGGCTTCTCGCCATCACGGGGGAGGCTGCTCTGCCTGCTCTGCTGTTGTCCTTTTAACATGTCTTTACTGACGTCAGAGAGGAAGGCAGAGGGAGAGAGACAGGAACATCCATGAGAGAGAATCACGGACCGGCTGCCTCCTGCACGCCTCCTACTGGGGATCCAGCCCACAACCCGGGCCTGTGCCCTGACCGGGCCTGGAGCTCATGGTCAGACCAGGCCGGTTTTGCACTAGAAAAATACAGTCATCGGCACCCATGTTGATTCTGGAGGGTCCGGCCCAGCTCCCGAGTGTCCCGACGGGCAGCAGCTCAGGGTCAGGGAGCCCAGGGCTTCCCCGCCCTGGGACTGCGGTTGGCACCTTGCATGTGCCCTGGGCGCCATGGGCTGGGCTCCTGGAGCCCTTGAGTCTCAGCCATGCCATGTGGTAACGGCGGCACCTGCCCCCCCCCTTCCCCCCCCCCCCCCCCCCCCGTTCGCAGCTCTCTGGGGCTGGGCACTGCGGACACATGGGGACCCGCCCTCCCTGGGTCACTACGGGACCCGGATGCCAGGATCTCTGCGGAACCCGCTGTGCCTCCCCTCTCCCTGCAGCACCGCCCCCTCCGGCTGGCACTGTGGGCCGAGTGTGGGCAGAGTCCAGGCAAGAAGCAGAGTCCAGAGTCTGGAGAGAGAGAGGCGGGAACAGGCGGTGGTAAGGACACGGCCCAGCCCTGGCCGCCAGCCAGGGGCCTCAGGACAGTGATGAGGTCACACAGACCCGGGCAGGCCCAGAGCAGGGCCTCGGGACACTGCGGCTCACCTCCCCACCCGTGGCCGCCCCGCGCCGCGCCCTCAGTGTTCCCGCGCTGACCGGCCACGCTGACCTGCGAGCCTCTGAGGCAGGTCAGAGCCCGCAAACCTCAACGTGTTTATTCACAAACACAAGTGGGAAGCGCGGGCAGGGAGTGTGGACGCCTCGGGCCTTGCTAGAGGCAGACCCCAGGCCCCGGGTGACCCCCCTTTCTCTAGGGGAGCAGCCCGGCCCGCCCTCCTGCCTCCGGGGTGTCTTTGAGCCTCAGGTTCCTTCTCTTTTTTTTCCCTCTCTTTTAAAAAAAAAAGTATTTTTATGGATTTCAGAGAGGAAAGGAGGGCGGGGGAGAGAGAGAGCGCGCAACATCAAGGATGAGAGAGAATCACTGATCAGCTGCCTCTTGCAGGCCCCCACTGGGGATAGAGCCGCAACCTGGGCCTGTGCCCTGACCGGGAATCGCACGGTGACCTCCTGGCTCCCAGGTCCCTTCTCTGTAAATGCGGCAGCTTCCTGCTGCCCCGGGGCCGTGGGAAGTTGCCCTGTGACCGGCATGGGCAGGCCCGAGCTCGGCTTTGCAGTGATGGCTTCTCGGAGCATCCTTAGGGGAGGTGGGGTGAGGTGTGTGGCGGCTCATCTGTGAGCTGCGTGAGTGCCCCGGGCCCCCAGGGCTGGCTTCCTCCCAGAGGCAGCAGCGGGGTCAACCTTCCTTCTACCCCAGCCCCACCCTGCTGCCCCCGGTTTCCTCAGGGTGGCCCTGCCCACCGACGTGGAGACCGAGACGGCCTCCCCCCCCCCGAGATGTCCCGTGTCCCCCATGTGGCAGTCACCCCACTCCGGAGGCAGGCGGGCTGCGTCCTTATGTATCTTCTTTGTTGTTTATCTTTTTGAGCAGAAGTGGCTTCACACACATTCTTCTACGGCTTTGTCACGTGCTACGGGCAACGCTCACGTCATAGGAACCAAAGGCAGCAGCAAACGGAGGGCCCGCACTCCTAACAGCCGCACAACCTACTCCCTCGCCGCCTCCCGAGGGACGCGTGTCTGCCCCCGCCACCTCCCCGCCCCTCAGCCGTAAACACCTGCACCAGGGTGCCGTCTATCGCGCCAGGCGTCAATACTGCATTCACCAGCACACCTGCGACCTTTCACCCACTGGCCTCGGCACCGACACTACAGGTGTGACCTTCAGAACAACGCTGCTCAGCCCGCCGGTGGCTCAGGGGTTGACCGTTGACCCGTGAACCACGAGGTCAGGGTTCGATTCCCGGTCAGGGCACAGGCCCGGGTTGAGGGCTGGACCCCCAGCAGGGGGCGTGCAGGAGGCAGCCGATCAGTGACTCTCTCTCATCATGGATGTTTCTCTCTCTCCCTCTCACTTCCTCTCTCTCTAAAAATCAATAAAAATGTATTTTAAAAAAGTAACACTACTTAAACATGGCTCCTTTATTTGTTTAACTTGGGGTTCCACCCCGATTTCATTTGGGGATAAGAGTGTGAACCCCCTGGATTGGGATCTCCTGTGACCTGTGACCCTTGAGCGCCAGGGCGGGGCAGTGCGGGGTGCTGGGAGCCGCGGGACTCAGGAAAGGAGGGGCACACCTCACACTCCCCGCGCTTTCGAGGAAATGGGGGAGCGGGCCTGGGAGGACCCACCGCGTCACCGCGAGGACATGACGGAGACGGGACCGCGGGGATTTGGACGCCGGATCCCGACATTCACGCTCGAGTGGGGATGTTTGCGAGGAGGAGGCACGGCAGTGAGATGAGGACCCAGCCGGGGGTGAGCGGCCCGCTCCGGCTCCCCTCCCATCTCTGAGCCGGCGCTTCACCCCCACGGGAGACGGCAGCGAGGGAGACGGGACAGGACATTCTCCCCAACGCCCCTGGTCCAAGGTCCAGGCTGAGTCAGGAAGGTTCCCGCTGCCTAAGCAAACTCAGCCCGGCGCCCGCCCCTCCGGCAGCCTCAGGCCCTGCTGGCAGGTGCTGGGCCACGTGGTGGGGGGGTGGATGCAGCAGGCGGTGAGGTCCTGGCCGCCCACGGTCCCTAGCAGGGCCGACTCCTGGGGCCCGTGTCCCAGGGCTGACGGTGCCCGCGTGGCCAGCACCCGGGGAGGTCGGGCCTGCACCTGCGCCTGCCAGGCTCCAGACAGGGTGCCCTGGCCTGTTCCTCTTGGCTAAGACCTGCTGGGAGGGGCCTGAGTTTCATGGGGCCCCCCGGCTTCGGGTGCACCCTGGGCTGTGAGAGGCCCCCCTGGGAAGGAGGGGCTGCGGCTGGGCGGTGCGGGGGAATTGCTTTATGGGCTGCCTGGGCCCAGCAGAGCCTCGCTCTTCCGGCCGCGGCAGGGCCCACAGAGGTGCTTTAGCGGCCGCGCCAGGAGGCAGGAAATGCCGGGCCTTTCACATGCAGATGCGGGGGTGCTTTGTGCTTGGGGCCGGAGCCGCCCGGCCTCCGAATGGCTCTCCAATAAAGCGCCTGCTGGGGGGACCCAGGCCGGTTACAGAGGTGCCAGGACCACGCCCCGCCCAGCAGCCCCAGGGCAGGGAAATCACTGTCCCCAGTGGCTCCGAGAAGGGACCACACTGCCTGGGAAGGACAAGGGGCAGAGTCACCGTGGCCTGGAAGCCTGGCCTCCCATCTAGGGCCCCGCTGGCCCGGATGTGGTCTTCAGACCCTGGCATCACTGGATCTGCGAGGCCACGCCCCCTGAGTCCCCATCCCCCAGCCTCTCCCCCTGACACCAGCCTTTCTGGGTGCTCTTTTCACTGGTCACTCCGCCAGGACAGGCAGCTTCGGGGGCTGTGGCACGCAGAGCCCTCAGTGGGCACTTGCTGGGTGTGGGTGAAGGAACGAGGCGGGGTGGCTGGCAGGGAGAGCCGGGCTCTGCCGTCAGGCAGATGTGGGAGAATCCTGGCCCCACTTTGAAAAGGGGTGCACACCCACCTGGGGCTGGCTGTGAGGGTGGCGTGTGGGGTCCAGCACCTGCGTGGGACCGGGCAGGCCTCCCTCAGTCCATGGCGGCTGCTATCGTGGTGGACACGGTGTTAAAGAGCAGAGTTTATCCTCCCCATGGGCTCTGTCCCCCAAAAGGTGGAGCTTTTCAGGAAGTCAGAGGACAGCTGTCACCACGGAAAGAAGAGGAAGAGGCTGGGGACTGTCCCCCCCCCACCTCCCGGGGGTGCCCGGACCGCAGGTGCCATTTGGGAGCCTGTGGTCTGTGCTGGGGAGCTGGGGTGGAGGCGAGCTCTCCCCCAGGACCCGGGTCCCCCCCTCCCGCCCCAGCACACTTGTCCTAGGGCGGAGCCCTTGTCCCCCAGGCACTTCCTCCAGTTCCATGACTTCAAAGCCAGCCGCACACATCAAGGCCGCAGAGGGGAGGTGCAAAGGGACCTGCGGGGGAGGGGGGGCTGCAGAAATCCACACGAAGCGCCCAATGCCCAGCGCTGTTCACCCGCAAACAGGGGCTGCTCCGGAGAATTCCTCCTAGAGGCCTTTCTTGGCTCGGCCACCACGAAAGGAAATAGCGTGGTCCCCCCCCTGCCCCCCCCATGCCTGAAACAGCCCAAGGAGAACCCCACAGCCGGCCTGTTTCACTGGGGGAAGTTTCCCGAACTTACACTCACTCGGCCTCACGCCGGCCTCCACCCAGGCCCAGGCAACCCACGGGCGTGTGGGGCTCCTGAGCCAGGCTGGGCCGCGTGGAGGGCCTCGTGGGCACAGCGGCGGGAGCTGCAGGGGGAGAGGAAGGTTGGGGGACCCAGGGGGCACCACAGTGCAGAGTGGCCCCAGTTATGTGGATTCTGGGGGACTCAGGGCTCTGTTTTTACAAGGTTTCCCTTCACATGGAAATGCATTTGAACCTTAACTCCCAGGCCACTCAACCTTCAGTGAGTGCACCGCTCCCTCACCCCGGAGGCCCTTCGTCCCGGGTGGCCTGGTGGTGCCTCCTCCCCGCCAGCCCAGCCCAGCCCAGCCCAGCCCAGCCGCACTCTGCCCCCTCCTCAGCACCCTTTACTTCCCGTCACTATGCCAACCTGGCGACTTGGCTACTCATTTGTGTCCAGGTTTACTGCCCACCTCCCCTCCGCACACGAGCCCACGAGGCCTTGTCTGCCTCAGTCACGGCCCCGAGGTCCGGTCCCCCCAACAGGCAGCTCAGTGCCCTCTGGCCCGTTCCCACAGGTGCCACCACCTCGTGCTCTTGCCTGTGACAGGGCCAGCCTGAAGCTGACCTTGGGGTAAACGGAGACTAAGACAGAGGCCACGCAGGCACTGACCTGGCCCTCAGGACCTGTGCCCGCAGGGCCCAGGGAGGCACCCAGGTCTGGGGTTCTCTCCTGGGCGCCACGTCTCCCTTGTCTGCGTTCTTGGCCTCTCAAACACCTCCAGCCTGGCCTTGCCATGCAGGACAACGTGGCTGCTGTACGGACAGGTGAGGTGGGTTCCCTCAACTGCCATCTACAGGCAGGCAAACTGAGTCCCAACCAGGTCAGGCTCCAGGCAGAGGTCCCCCAGGAGTGGCTATGGGAGGCCAAGTCCTGTGCAATTAGCCCTGGCCAGCCGCCCGTCAACATCATGGCAGCCCCGGCCTGCGATGCCCTGGCAATGACAAAGCCCAGGTCCAGTGGTGCCACCCGTGGTCCCGGCATGTCCTCCATGCGCTGTCCCCCTCCTACTGTCTAAACAGATGATCCAGTACAGTCCAACTGCCTAGCTGGTATGGCTCAGTGGTTGAGCATCAACTTCTTTTAAAAAAAAATGTATTTGTATTGATTTCAGAGGGGAAGGAAGAGAGAGAGAGAAACATCAATGATAAGAATCATTGATTGGCGGCCTTCTGCACGCCCCACACTGGGGATCACGCTGGGAATCTGAGCCTGCAACCCAGGCATGTGCTCTGACCGGGAATCGAACCGCGACCTCTTGATTCATAGGTCCGCGCTCAACCCACTGAGCTACGTGGCTGGGCGAGCGTCGACTCTTGAACCAGGAGGTCAGGGTTCCATTCCCAGTCAGAGCACAGGCCCGGGTTGTGGGCTCGATCCCCAGAAGGGGGCGTGCAGGAGGCAGCCGATCCATGATTCTCTCTCATTACGGATGTTTCTCTCTCCCCCTCTCCCTACCTCTCTCTGAAACCAGTAAAAACATTTATTTTTAAAAAACACAGTCCCACTGAATTACAACGCCAGTCACACATCATTCGAAGTTCCCTGGTCACCACCTTAACAAAAGTCAAAAGAAACAGAGGGAATTAAGTTGATAGGTTTTATTTAAGCCTAATATACTCAGGTGATTGTCTTATCAACATGTAATCAATATGAACTACGAGCCCAGCGTGGATTGTACACTGACGGCTCATCTCTAGCAGACCAGCCACCTGCCCTGCGCTCCCCCCAGCTGGGCTGCGCGGCTCTAACCGCCAGCGCCCGTGCTCGCCCAGGGGCGCCGGCTCCTCCCCGGGCGGGGTCTCAGGGCTCCGGGTGGGGCGGGGCCAAAGCAGCAGCCCCGCCCCTCCGGGCCCCGCCCCCTGCAGCGATCAGAGTGGCGGGAGGGACCTGGCTGAGCCGGTGGCCCGGCGCCCGCGGCGGCCAGCGCGGCCCACTCACCTCGCCACCGCCTCCACGGAGCCGGCGATCGGCCTGCCGCCGCCCTCGCCGCTGTCGTACAGGACGCCCGAGATGTCGAGCAGCACCCCGCGCACGCCGGCCAGCCGGTCGCCCCACGCGGCCATCGCGCCCCGCTGTGCAACTGCGACTGCGTGTCCCAACCCCGGGCTGGAGGCTGCGGCTGCGCTTGCCGCGCGGGGGCGCCTGGGAAATGTAGTGACGCGGGGCGGGCCCCAAGGGGAAGGGGCAGGCTCTGCCTTTGGCCTTGGGGGTCACGTGCTCCCAAATGGGTGTCTTCTCCGCAAACCAGGGGATAAAAGTCAGACCATACCCAATGCGAGCAGGAGACGGACACCTGCAAAGGCAGCAAGAGTCAGCACAGGCAGGCCCGGAGCTGCTTGGCGGGAGCGTGCAGCCTTAGAGCCGTGGTCGGCAAACTGCGGCTCGCGAGCCACATGCGGCTCTTTGGCCCCTTGAGTGTGGCTCTTCCACAAAATACCACGACCTGGCCGAGTCTATTTTGAAGAAGTGGCGTTAGAAGACGTTTAAGTTTAAAATATTTGGCTCTCCAAAGAAATGTCAATCGTTGTACTGTTGGTAATTCTGTGGACGAATGAGTTTGCTGACCACTGGCCTAGAGCAATGGAGAGCTGGACCATTAGCCACACAATCCCGCATCTGCAAAGCCAGGCCAAGGCAGTGATGCTACAGAGGATGGCTGCAGTGTGAGCCAGAAGAAAAGTTTGAGGGCGGGGATTGTTCAAGGAATTACAACATGGCTACTGAAAGAAATACCATGCCATCAGAAAAGGAAGACTGGGGCCCTGGCTGGTGTGGCTCAGTGGGTAGAGTGTCGGCCTGCGAACTGAGAGGTCCCAGGTTTGATTCCAGTCAAGGCCACAGGCCCAGGTTGTGGGCTCGACCCCCAGTTGGGGACTTGCAGGAGGCAGCCGATCCATGCTGCTCTCTCATCATAGACGTTTCTCTCTCTCTCCCTCTTCCTCTCTGAAATCAATAAAAATATATTTAAGCCCTAACCGGTTTGAAGGGTCCCCGGTTCGATTCCAGTCAAGGGCATGTACCTGGGTTGTGGGCACATCCCCAGTAGGGGGTGTGCAGGAGGCAGCTGATCGATGTTTCTCTCTCATCGATGTTTCTAACTCTCTATCCCTCTCCCTTCCTCTCTGTAAAAAAATCAATAAAATATATATTTTTAAAAATGAAGACGGGGTAGCAACATGGGAAATGCTCAGATTACCACATTATATGAAAAAGCAGAACGCCAAGCTGTACGCAGACCACAGCCCTGCAAAAGTCCGGATGCGTAGGAACAGGGCCGGAAGAGAGTGGGAATATTACAATGTTAAGCGGTGAGCTTTTGGACGAATTTTCACGTTCCACGCAGCGTTGCGTCATTTTTGCGATAAGTAAAATGGTGGCCAAGGGGAAGCGTCTCCCTGACGGCCCCGATTCTTCGGGGTGCTCACAGTGATACTTGGAGAGCTTTTGAGATCTTGCTTTCTCGGCCAGTGTCGTCCGTTCGGCTCAGATAAAATCTTTTAAAGGTAAATGAATGGAAACTTGAAAACCTTTGACTTCAAGGCCTGGCTTAGGCTTGCAGCTTCACCTGAAGAAACCCCTATCAGTTTGGAGACTTCATTTCAGGCTCCTGATTCAAAGATACGATGACGAATTCATCAGAACATTAGCCCTTTAACCCCATCCGGTGACGTGTGCATGTCATGTGGCTACGCTCCTCGGGCCAGCGGTCGGTGATACAGGAGAAATTGAAAAAGCAGGTCCTCCCTGGCCGGCGAGGCTCAGCGGGCTGAGCAGTCCTGTGCACCGAAGGACGGCCAGTCGGGTTCCAAGTCAGGGCTCAGCCGGCGTTGGGGGTTCGATCCCCGGTAGGGGGAGTGCAGGAGGCAGCCGGTCCTTGTGTGCCCCTCCCCCCCTCTCTTCCTTTCTCTTTCTCTCAAAAATAAACAAATAAATAAATAAAAATTCTTTAAAAAAAAGTAGCTCCTGCCCTTTGGGGACTTGCAGTGTGGCTGGAGGGGAGAATGATATTGTACCTTATAGTGGCCATGGTCCTTCGCCGCCGACAACAGGAGCCACTCCAGCTGGAGAGGATGTGGAAAGAGGCACTGGGAGTTTAGAGATGCTTGGGGAGGGACAGGGGGGCCAAGCTCAAGGACTACGCGGCCAAGAGCCACGCAGCCACGAGAAATGCCCGATGCACAGCTCCACGGGGACCAGCACCCCTTCATTTGGCTCCTAAGATGCCAGGGACCTTCTGTCAGGCTGATGACACAGCCCCCGAAGCACCGGAGCCTCCCACCACCAGGCCCTGCGAAGATTCTTTCTGCACTGGCGGCCCACATCTCACTCGCACCGTGTCTGGCTTGGTGGGACCTCGGCCAACCTGCAAGGGAGTCTGGGAAATGCAGTTTTTAGCCTCACAGGAGCCGAGTGAGTCAGTGTGGAGGACCTGCCAGGAGCATCGTGGTACCTACACACGTGCTGGACTTCTCCTCTCTGGGCTCAGCGGACTCCAGGGCTGCGAAAAGGTGTCGGGCGTGATCATCGCCTCGGGCTCCAGAGTGGGCAGAGAACAAGGCGGGCAGCTTTGGATCACCGGCTAAAGGGGCGGCACAGTCACAGCCACGAGGATGGCTCCGTGGGCCGTGGAGGGCGGCGGTGATTCCTGAGCAGAGGGGCAGCCTGAAGGGACCTTGCAGGATGGCTGGGTCCGGCCAGGGGGAGGGGGAGGAGGAGGAGAAAAAGGAGGAGGAGGAAGTCACTTGTGCTGGTGGGGGTGAGCCTGAGCACAGGCCCCCTCTTCCGCCGGCGCGGTGTGACTCTGAGCGAATCGCTTTCTGCATCTAGGACTGTGGCGGGCCGAACGGCCGCTTGCAGATGTCCCGCGTCCTGATCCCCAGACCCTGTGTGTTTGTTGCCTTACCTGGCGAGCGGGACTTCGCAGGTGAGAGTACGCTCAGGCTCTTGAAATGGGGAGATGAGCACGTGAGACTTGAGGAGTCTTTGAGATCTTGCGTGTCGGCCCTGGGAATCAGCCTGGACGGCCCATGGAAAGCAGAGGCTGACCCACAAACGCAGGGGCGTTTCCCTAAGGATGTGGGGTCCATCCTGAACCCATAGCCACGGCTAAACATCCCCGGATCCTCTTCTTCTCTTCAGCCCAGCCGGTGCCACCTTCTGCGGTGCAAGTCGCCGATCCGTCCTCATCAGGCGGGGGAGCTTGGGTGCATGCTATCGCGCCTCCATCCATTCCTTCCAACTCTCCAACCGGCTACGTTTCAGTGCGCCGACGGCGGGCACAGAGACAAAGCTGGGTGTGCGCTAACCTCGGGGCAGTCCCAGGGCCAGACAGCTGTCCCTACATGTGATAAAGGCTGGGCCAGTCAAGTTCTTTGACCCTGGCCACGTGAGTTCCAGAAGGGGAGCCCTGGGGGGTTCGGGAAGGCTGCCAGGCAATTTACAGAACCAGAGGGCTCAGAACTCTCAGCTCTGGGAGTGGGAATGGCAGATGGTTCATTCCAGGCGCTGCTGCCAGGATCCAGTAGCCCCCGCCTGTGGTTGAGCACTGTCCGGTGCACCGGAAGATGGCCAGACTCCCAGGGGAAGGAGCGCACTCCCGTCCGCAGCCAGGCCCTTGATTGGTGTGGAGAGCGGCTACAGCGTTGTTAGCTTGAACCGATGGTCCGAACCTGTGGTCCCCGGGAGGCTGAGTGATGTGGGCTTGATAGAGTTCAGGTGCATGTAATTGAGCAGATTCGAAACCCGCGAGAACACTGTAAGCATCTTGACCACGCCCTGACTTTGCCTCGTGGGATCTGGCTATAAAATAAAGACTCGGCCTGCAGGCCGCGGCGCTGTCTCTCCATGAGCGTCCCACCTAGCCCCAGCTCTCTTCTCTTGTCTGTCTTCTTTGATCCTTTACCGCCCCCCACCCCCTCCTCAGGCTCACCCCTGGCCGTGCTGGACACGGTTCAGATCGGCAGGCCCACCCCCACGGGAGATCCGAACCAAGCCCAACTCCCTGGGCCAGAAAAAGGGGCAAGGACACCCCTCAGGCAAAAGCAGAGACGTCACTGAGGTGAAGGCAGCCTGGGACCCTGCAGGCGGGGGCGCCCAGAGTGGCCTGGCCAAGTCCTGGAAGGCCCGGCAGCTGGAGCCCTTGACCGGAGGAGACCTGAAGATGGAGGGGGTCCCCGGGAGGCACAGGATGGAGAGAGGCGCACTGACACGCACGCCCCTGTGACAGCGAGTGCTGCCCAGGGCTCTTCTGTTTGCTGGGATTGGAACCCCTCGCAGGTGTGTGAATGTTATTTTTTTTTAAAATATGTTTTTACTGATTTCAGAGAGGAAGGGAGAAGAGAGAGAGAGAGAGAGAGAGAGAGAGAAACATCGATGATGAGAGAGAATCGCTGATTGGCTGCCTCTTGCACGCCCCACACTGGGGATCGAGCACGCCACCCGGGCATCTGCCCCAACTGGGAATCGAACCGTGACCTCCTGGTTCATGGATTGATGCTCAACCGCTGAGCCACACCGGCCGGGCTGGGAATATCTTAAAATGTTAGAGAACACGGAAGGGAACAGCTTCCCACCCGGGTCCCTGGACCCACAGCACAGTGCCCTCCAGGCAGCGCTCGGGCTCACCTATTCGCTCCCAGGTCCCCTCACGGACCCAGCAAAGTGTGCACCTGGGAGGGGGGCCACGGCGTATGCCCGGCTGGGAGGAGGGGAGGCCACGGCGTGTGCCCGGCTGGGAGGAGGGGAGGCCACGGCGTGTGCCCGCCTGGGAGGAGGGGAGGCCACGGCGTGTGCCCGCGCTGGGGGGGGAGGCCACGGCGTGTGCCCGGCTGGGAGGAGGGGAGGCCACGGCGTGTGCCCGGCTGGGAGGGGGGCCACGGCGTGTGCCCACACTGGGAGGGGAGGCCACGGCGTGTGCCCGTGCCGGGAGGGGAGGGGCCACAGCGTGTGCCCGCGCTGGAAGGGGAGGCCACGGCGTGTGCCCGTGCCGGGAGTTCGCCTGGAGCAGGAATGGGAACTGGGCTCTGCTCTCTCTTTTCCTGGTTCCGAGCTGTTGGGCCACTCCCTGGCTGCGGGGTCTCGGGCCCGTTCCCGCACGGGTGATAGTAACAGGGCCTGCTTGTGGCGTCGCGGGGAGGGCCACGGTAAAGAACCCAAATCAGAAAAGCCCGGCGCGAGGCCCAGAGGCGCCGAGAAGAACAGCTGGTATCGTCATCCGGTCACTACCAGGAGCCACCGCCACGTACCCCACCTGCCGGTGTACCCCTCGTTGCTTTCCTGTGTACGTTTTTCGTTAATCTCACCTGAGGATGTTGTTCCACAGGTTTTTCATTTTTAGAGAGAGTGGGAGGGAGAGGCAGAGACCGAGAGACACATCGGCGTGAGAGAGACACATTCATTGGTTGCCTCCTGCACGCCCCCCCGACCAGGGCCGGGGCACCTGCAACCAAGGTCCGCGCCCTCGACTAGAATTGAGCCTGGGACCCTGGAGTCCGCGGGAGGGTGCCAAACCGGCCAGGGCCACCCCTCATTGCGTTATTGCTCTTTGTTGATGTTTCCTGGGCATTTCTAGGACAGAGAGGCTGATTTTTAGAAAGCTGCTGCTTCCCAAGAAGAAATACTCGCCTCTTACAGCGAACTACGTTTACTCAACATTCCCATTTTGGCCGCAGTCTGGGGACCGCGGTGGGAAGGCTCCCATTGGAGGGGCCGCCAATCCAAGTCTCCAGGGGGGTGTTTCAGAGGAAAACTGGCTCGGCATGGCAGCCAGAGCGCACGGCCCCGGGGGGGGGGGGGGAGGGGGAGGGGAACGCTAGCCGTGAGCTGTGACTCTGGGGGAACAAGGAGGAGAGAGGCAGGCAGACATTCACCAGCAGGTCCCGCTGCTGCCGCCGGGTTTCTTTCAAAAGCCAGCGCTCCCCTCCCGCCCTGGGGACGCTCTGCCCTGGGGACGCTCTGCGGGGAGCTAGCCCCGAGGGCACAGCTTGCAGCGTGGCGAGCAAACGGGCTGCCCCCTGTCACGCTGCTGTGCCTCATGGAGCTGTCTCCTTGGCCTCCGCGTCCTACCCCGAGGGCTGGCCCACCCCGCAGGGTTTCACCTGCAGAATCTCGGCTGTGTTTTATTTCAGGAACATGAGGTTGTATCCAAGGGGCTTTCCTGGGGCTTCTAACGCTGTCCTCCCCTCCGCATCCACGGCAAATGCTCTCCGTGGTTAGCAGCGTGCGTGGCCGGGCCACGTTCCCCGAGGCCAAGGCCTGGCTACAGTCCCGGCCACTCTGCTTGTGGAATCGCTCAGGACGCTGGGCACCATGGACTCGCATCAGCGCCTCCGGAAAGAGACCGCCTAGACTGTGGAATTCACTAACTCGCCCCAGAACGATGGGGTTACTTCACACCACACTCCTAACGTTGCCGTCTCTCAGCCGCCGCCGCCGCGTGGGGCGCCTTGTCTTGGATGGCGTTATCAGCTCGGGACACCCGCCATGAATATTGATCCCCAGCTTGTGACAGCCCTCACTTGCCATCAGGGCCGGTCAGGCGGAATGCTTTAAAGGCAGCGCTCAGGCGGAATGCTAATGCCCAGCTGGGAAAACAAACCGCCTCCACGCGCGGGGCGGGGCGGGGCCGGGCGGGCAGGGGCGCTTGCTGGACACGGACACGTTGATTGCAGAAGAACACCTCGCGTATACATACAGGTGTGAGTGACTCAACACCTCGCCAAACTGGGCCTCCAGGCAGGTGGTCAGAAAAACAGTTCCCCAAGGCCCTCTGTCCGCGCACCAAACTGGAGAATCCGGCGCGTTCTGGGGGAGAGGGGTTTCTCGTTAAGTGGGTGAGTAAGGGGGGGGTTTCTATTCCTCCCATGTCGGTGGGAGACGCCTCACCGTTTCTTCTGCGTCAGCTATTTCCAGAAGCCAGGCCCTGAGCTGAGGGCTCACACGCCCTCACGCCGCCCTGAACACACGTGTCAGAGACACAGGCACAGTGAAGGGCAGGAGCAATTTGGAAATAACGAAAGGAAGCTCTTCAAGACCCGCTGTCTTCACGCACGTGGCCTTGACGCGTTCCTGCCTTTCCGATGCAGCTTCTCCCTTTGGGCTCCTCGCCGATACACAGTCCCACCTGAGCACCGCCCTCCAGGGAAAGGGCTTCTCGGCCCCGCAGAAAGGATCACGTCACTTAAACAACAAAGTCTGGGCGTTCATAAAGTGAAAAGGACCCGGGCCGGGCCCTTGGCTGTCCTAACCTTCCCTGTCCCTCTTCGGGGGGCGGGGGGGGGAGGATGGCGGGGGGGGGGTTCCGGAAGGCCACCCCACCTTCCCGTGAAAATGGCCTCACCGCCTCTCACAGGTGGACCTATGAGAAGGGGGACCTTGGGCGGGAATGACAGATGCCCATTTCGGAGCGACCTTAGGAGGTCGACCTCTGGCCGGCCTGAGGACTAACCTGGCAGGAAAGATGGACGCAGTTGTTATAAAGCACAAGGGGGCAGAGATCAGTCCGGGGAGGGAGGGAGGGAGGGAGGGAGGGAGGGAGGGAGAGAAGGAAGATTAGAGAAGAGAGACAAGTGAGAACCGAGTGAGAAGAGTTGTGGAAACAGAAAGCCAAGTCCCCTCTCCGGTTCAGGAACGGTCTGCGGCCGGCCGCCCCCGGGCCCCTGGGCCGGCGGTGGGATCCCGGGCAGGACGGGCGGCCTTTCCTCTGGTTCTCACAGGTGGGCCCCCCTCTGGCGGGGGCGGGCGCTTCCGTTCCTGATTTCCTTTTCACGCACAATCCATCTGGGCTGGAGGAGGGGGCTGGCTTGCATTCCGGCAGGTCTTTCAAGTCCCCAGGGGACCCCGGGCCGGGGAGGAGCCCAGAGGTTTGAATGAGAAAAGCCAGGAGGCCCACTCTCCAGCGACGGAGGGATCAGCCGCCCAGCACTTTGATGGGGTTCCCCTCCCCGGCCTCCCCTGCCCGCTCGGACAATAGCGATTGCCCAGCCATTGTTGGCCACCCCAGGGGTGGGAGGAAAGAGCCTTGGGTTAGGGGTGCTTCTGGGCGGAGTGGTTGGGAGACGCTCAGGGGAACGAGAGCCGTCTTGGGCTCCCAGGCGGTGCCCAGCGACAGGAGGAAAAGGAATGTTAAGACAGGTGGCCCCCAGGACGGATGTCCACTGCCCCGCAGGGCTCGGTGCGGCAAGTGGGCCGTTTCAGTGGTCTCCGCCCCCTGACCGCACACTCAAACCAGCCAAACGTCTTTCCACCTTTATCCTCTTGGGGCTGGGCGTGGCGGAGGTCAAACAATCCACCTGCTCCCCAGAGGCCCAATTCCTGCTGTAAATGACCGAATCCGGGGCTGTGGAGGCCGGCAGGGCACCGGGGCTGTGCTTGATGTCTCAGCCAGCCAGGTAGCCACCCTCACCTGGCTCACCGGGCCCACCTGGCCCACCTGGCTCACCGGCCGGGCCCACCTGTCTCACCGGGCCCACCTGTCTCACCGGGCCCACCTGGCCCACCTGGCTCACCTGGTCCACCTGGCTCTGAACCTGAGACCTGCCAAAGTCTCCACAGCCGCAGCCACCTGTGCGGGACTGGGATCTCTTTCTCCGAGCCCCTGCCCTGCCCTGAGGTGGAAGGCAAGGCCTGGCCCAGGGCAGGGTTTCGTCCTGGGTTCCAGGGCAGCAGGAGGTGCTGAAAAGGTCCTGCCCAGGAGAAGAGGGCTGGGTTTGAGTCCAGACTCTGTCACCAGCCAGCGGGGCCCCGGGGCAACTCACTTCTCATCTTTGAGCCTCCATTTTCTCATCTTTGAAATGGGGATGCTAGTGTAAACGGGCCACGCCCACCTCCCCGGGATGCTCGGAGAATCCCGAGGATCCAGCGAGATCGCTCAAGCCCACGGTTCTGTAAACTGTGAGGACACGAGGGCCCAAATCCGAGGTGACCAGGTCTCAGGCCATCACTGCTGCGCTAGCGAGGCGGGATCGGTGAGCTGAGCGTTGCCTTGAAGTCATCGGTCCTGGCCTCCACCGCATCCCCAATGCCAAGGCGGGTGCTTTGGGGAAAGGGCGCAAGCCGTCTGTGCGTGTCTGTTGGGGCCCGGGGATGAAAGCGCCCAGCCCTCCCTCCCTCGCTCCCGCCCGCCCTCGCTCCGGTGGTCTCTGCGGTGGGGCGGCGGCGCGCGGAGCCGGCGCTCTTGGAGCGGGCGGGCGCGCGCACCGGGGCGCCCTGGCCCAGGCTAGCGGCCCGGGGGAGGCGCGGGCGGTCCTGGGCTGCTGGTAGCGCGCCCTGCAGGTGGTGGGGGGCCCCGGCCGAGCAAGTGCCAATCGGCGCGCAGCCCCCCGCTGCTCTCCGCGCCCCGCCTTCCCGCCCCCTCCCCAGCTTCCCTTGGCCGCCCCGACCCTCCCACCAGCTGGAGACGGCGGACGAGCCGCGGAAGAAGACGACCGGAGCGCGGCTGGCGGGCATGCTGGCCTGGCAGGACGGCGGGGCCAAGGCGGCCCCCTCCCCCCACAAGATCCCCTTCTCCGTCCTGGACATCCTGGACCCACAGAAATTCACCCGCGCGACGCTCCCGGCCCTGCGCCCTGCTCCCCGCGAAGCCAAGAAAAGTTTGGCGGAGGCCGGAGCGGAGGAGGAGGCCGGCTCCGGGGACCAGGCCCGCCCGCGCGAGACCCCTGGTAAGGATGCGAGGAGGCCCCCGGCTCGGGGAAGCCCCGGCGCAGGTGATGCGATGGAGAGGTGTGTGCGCGTGGGGTGGGGAGGGGCGGCGGCCAGGGACGCGGGAACGGCCCAGAGAGGCGGCTCTGCAAGGCGCCCGGCGAGGGGTGGCCCGCCTTGGAGCTGGATGGAGGCCGAAGGAGGCCTCCAGGAGACGCACTTGCCGCCGAAGCGCCATCCCGGCTCACCCAGCTCTGATTTGCTCGCGGTGGAAACGAACACCCCGCGCCCACCTGGCCCAGCCTCATTCATTTATCCGGCGTTTACCGCTCCCGCCACGTGCCAGGAGCTGCTAGAGGCCGGGGTGAAAGCCAGAAAAACGCCAGAAGCTGCGAGACAGCGTCAGGAACATCGCCCCCATTTTATGGATGAGGACGCTGAGGTTCACCCGGCCTGGAGGTCCTAGTGAGGATGGGGGTCAGGGTTAGCCGGGTGCCGAGACACCTGCGGACCCCGCTGCCTATCCCCCCCCCCCCCCCCGCTCAGAGGTGGGGTGTGGGATGATGGGGAGCTTTTAGTCTTTTCTCCTCCACCCCCCCCCCCCCCCCCTTATTTAAGAGAGTGGAAGGGAAGGAGAGACACAGAAGCTCATGGATTGGTTGCCTCCCGCACGTCAGGGCCGGGGATCCAGCCTGCCACCGAGGTACCTGCCCTTGACTGGACTCGAACCCGAGACCCTTCAGTCCGCGGGCTGCCGCTCTGTCCACTGGGCCACACCGGCCAGGGCTCCAATCCCTCTTGGGCTTGCTCCTCACCTGGTGGACACCTGAGGAGGGTCCAGGGACGTGTGTGTCTGGAAGGACAAAGGGCACCAGGACCCTGGAGGGGGGGCGGGCGCGAGGCTCCCTGGAGGAGGCCATGGGTCAGAGGCGCAGGCTGGGGGTGGGGGAGCTGGGTGCACGCATCCTCTCACGCCCCCCCCCCCAAGTTTAGCGCTGATTGTCTGGGGCTCCGGGCGCCTCTGGCGGCCGCGCTGGGGCCCGGCGGTGAGCCTGGTAATTGCTAGGATCGCCCCTCCGAGGGGCGCGCTCCTGCCCCCGCCCCATGATCGATATCCTATTACTGGCCACCGCGTATCTCCTGCCTACAGCTTGCAGGTACCGGCTCCCCCCCCCTTCCCCTGTCTGATCCTAATATTGCTCGATTAAAACTTACCTTTAATAGATGACATCTATCGATCCACCCGCACAAATCTGAAACTCTATTAACGCGCGGGAGCGAGGAGATGGGCAAGGGGCTTTCTCCTGGAGGGAGGGCCTGAGAACTTGTCTTCTCGCTGCCAGGAGTCCCGACCCCAACAGGGAGACGCGGCCCTACACGCACTGCGCGTCCCCACGTCTCAATGTGCGATGGCCGCCCCACCGCCCGCAAGGTTGTCCAATAAGATCATTATTTGTTCTTAACGCGGATTTCATTCCTTCAAACTACACATTGTGGACGCCTACTGCGTCACAGACGAGTGAAAGGCAAGGGGTCCTGCACCCCCACACTGCACCCCTACACTGCACCCCCACACTGCCGCTCGGAGAAGGGCCGGCTGAGCTGGGCTGGGGCTGGGCTGGGGACGAGCAGCGCGCTCCGTGGGGGACACCAAGGCGGTCCGGCGGTCTGGACCGGCCGCCGCGGTTCCCGGCTTCGGGTAACCGCCCCCTGCTCCCCTAGATGCTGCGGACCCAGGCGCCGAGGCGGCGTCCCCACTGGAGTGCTCGGAGGCGGAGGAGGCGGAGGAAGAGGAGGACCCGGGCGGGCGGCGGCGGGACCGGGCAGCGCGCCTGCAGGCGGGCCCGCCCAGCTCCCCGGAGGCGCGGCCCGCGGCGTTGGCGGCGGGGGAGGGCGGCGCGGGCGGCCAGGCGGGGTCCTTGGGCTCCCCGGGCTCCCCGCAGCCGCGGCGCCGACGCGCCGAGCCCAGCGGCGCCAGGCCGAGGCGCGCGCGCACCGCCTTCACCTACGAGCAGCTGGTGGCCCTGGAGAGCAAGTTCCGCGCCACGCGCTACCTGTCGGTGTGCGAGCGCCTGAACCTGGCGCTGTCGCTCAGCCTCACGGAGACGCAGGTCAAAATCTGGTTCCAGAACCGCAGGACCAAGTGGAAGAAGCAGAACCCCGGCGCCGACGGCGCGGCGCAGGCGGGGGGCGGCGCGGCCCAGGCCGGGGCCCTCGGGGCTGCAGCGGCGAGCGGGGGCGGCGGCTCGGGGGGCAGCCCGGGTCCCCCAGCCCCAGGCGCGCCGCCCTTCCAGACGTTTCCCTCCTACTCCGCGGCCAACGTGTTCTTCCCCGCCGCCTCCTTCCCGCTGACGGCCGTCGCCGCAGCCGGGGGCCCCTTTGCGCCCTTCCTCGGGCCCCCCTACCTGACCCCCTTCTACGCCCCTCACCTATGAACCCGCAGCCCCTCGGGCCTCCGCTTCACCGGGACTCTCAGTGAGTGGCGTCCCCCGGAGGCCCGCACTCCGCCGCGGGGCACCGAGGCTCAGGGGCCGCCCCTCCCGGTGCGCGGGGGCCTGCGCGCCCCTTCGCCGCCAGGGGGCGCCGCCAGGGAGGCGGGGAGAGGCCGCTCCCAGCCAAATCGGCCCCGGGCGCTGACCGTCTGAATCCACGGAGGCCACGTCGTTAGCCGTCCTCGGGTTTCCCGTGTCTGGATCCGGCTCCCCTGTTCGGTCAGGCCTAACGCCCTCCCCCCAGGGTCCCTTTGGGGGGTCTGGGAGCCGCCACCTCCCGTCCGGTCCGCCAGCGGCTTCCCCCCCTTCCCCCACCGAGTCCTCCAGGATGTTAGCGCACCCGCAGGGTGAGGAGCTCCCCGTCTCGCGGCAGACTGCTCCCCTTTCACCCTGGGTCAGTGGCCCAAACCCAGGGGTTTCTCCCCAGCACCCGCCGAGGCTGGGGGAGCTGCGGCCCTGAGCGCGCACCGCGCAGGGAAAGGGACGCTGTTTTCAAAGCGTGGAACTGAGCGTGTTAGACCGTCCTTTAGGGTCCGGACTCGGGAGCACGATTCTTGTTCCAGACGGACCTCGAGGCCTGGGCACACGCAGAAGGTTGCCCGGGGCCTGAAAGAAACGCTTCCTGGGTGCGCGGAGCTGCTGGGGGCGAAAGCACATTCCTATTGGATCCCACTGCAGGCGCTTCACCCGGCCGGCACCCCGGCTGCTGCTGTGACCATCTGCCCACACTCCATTCTTCCGCGACCTTGTCTCGCCAGCCGGCGTCCTTCGCACTTCTCTCCTCCGGTTCTCTGTGTAATGTGGTCTGCAGGCAGCCCAGGTGGCCCCGAGCAACGAGGACATGTAGGTTTTCTTCTCGCCTTTGCTTGACTGAGGCCCACCGATATCTGACCACGTTCCTTCCTCCTTCTCGGTAGCCTGTGCCATTCATCATTACCTCTGATCGCCAGTGACTTCCTATCAAGTAAAGCACACTGCTGGTATGAACCCATAATGCTATTGCCATCTTTCTGTTTTTTTTTTTTTTTTTTTTTTTTTAATTTCAGAGAGGAAGGGAGAGGGAGAGAGAGACACATCCATGATGAGAGAGAATCGTTGATCCGTTGCCTCCTGCACACCCCCTACTGGGGATGGAGCCGGAAACCCAGGCCTGTGCCCTCACCGGGAATTGAACCGTGACCTCCTGGCTCAGAGGTTGATGCTGTACCACTGAGCCACGCCAGGCTGTCACTATTGTCATCTTGAAATAGCAAGTTCTATTATGATCAGGAGTGACAGAAAATAGCCTTCCTTGCTCTCAAATTAAGCGAAGACTTCATATTTATGCGACCTACGAGATGTGGAAATATCTATTATTTAATTATGTACGATTTACTGCTTCGACCCTTTTCCTTCTATTCTAAGGGAGAAAAGTGTCCCCAGACAATGCATTGTACTTTGTAAAAGACAGTAGGTGCTGGATGAGATAAAAAAAAAAAAAAGGCAGTTACTGCAGGAGAGAGGAGATTCTTTTATTCACTTTCACGTGCTCATCAACATCCTTCAGAACTATCCTTGGTTTCTCAAAAGTCACGTCCCTGTGTCCCGGCAGCCCAGGGGACAGAGGTGAGACGGGAGCAAGGAGCTGGATTTCCCTAAGATGTAGGGCGATGGCATCCCTCTCAGGTACCAGGACCACAGACTCAGGGTGGAGAGAGGGCCGGGCGCACGGGGCGGGAGGGGGAGGGGGGCGCTGCTTGTGGGCAAGCGCGGGTGCTGTCATTTGGGCTTTGCCGGCACCAACGCCGCGTTCTAGCAGAGCGATGCCCTGGGTGTGACGTGCTTGCACTGCGTTCAAGGCCCGGGGGCTTTCCACCCACATCCTTAGACTCAGCCTGTTCTGTGCCTACAGATGCCTTTTGTAAGGGCTTCTCCCGGGATTGTCTCTCCTGCCTCTGAGCAACTTACCTCGACTGACTTTGTGATGACCAGACGCTGTCTGCATCCCCTCCCCCACCAGCGAGCATCCACAAAGAGGGGGCCCGTCTCCCCTAACCTGCTCTCTCATGCCATCCGTTTCAGACCATAGCCACACGCAGCGGCTACGCTCCCCGGCAGTAGATACAAGCACGCTCTTAGGGGCACTTTGTAGCACAGGCGAAGCGGCTTTACAGAACTGTGACTAGTGGCTGCAAATGAAGTCAACACCTGCCTACCAGGTTTCAGGGCGTTCGGAACACCCAGACTCACTCCACAGGCTCTAAAGAGCCCGCGAGGAGCCCTGGCCCCGTGGCTCAGGTGGTTAGAGTGTTGTTTCTGTGATTGACCCGCATCCCGAGTGGTTCAGGGTTCGGGCTCTGGAAGAGGGGCCGCACGCAAACGAAAGAGACGGGGACACTAGACGGTTTCCCATAGTCCCAATGCGCTAAGGTCCCAGGTTCAGTCCCTGGTCAGGGCACATGCCGGAATCAATGACTCATGAATAAGTGGGACAACACATTGATTTATCTCTTGTTTGCCTTCCTCCGTCTAATCAGTGCATAATCTTTGTTTCTTGGTTAACCCTCACTCAGGATTATTTTTCCATTGATTTTTTAGGGAGAGTGGAAGAGAGACAGAGAGAGAGAAACATCGATGTAAGAGAAACACCGATTGGTTGCCTCCTGCAAGAGCCACCCGCCGTGTTCACCAGCCCTTGCTCTTTCAGATGACCACTCGTTCCCACCGATGGCACAGGCACTGTCTGAGCGGCACTTCACAACGTGCGAAGAAGTGGGAAATGGGGTCTCTGAGTGGTCTGCCTCCAAGCAAGGAAAGTTCTATCGAGACGGGATCCACAAATGACCTGAAAGACGGGGGTAATGTGTAGCCAGCGATGGACATGACTTTGAACAAAGCACTTTTGAACAAAGCACTGACCAGTATCCACATTTTTAACCGGTATCCGCATTATTAACCGGTACTGGTTAAAAATTCGGATTGACCCTTTACCGGTTAATAATCTGGATTTTGTAATCAAAGAAAACACCATAATTTCGAGAGAAACATCAGAAGTGCTTTGTTCAAAGTCATGTCCATCGTTAGCTACACATTTCCCCCGTCTTTCAGGTAATTTGTGGGTACCGTCCCGATAGAACTTTTCTTGCTTGGAGGCAGACCATTCAGAGACCCCATTTCCCACTTCTTCGTACATTTTGAAATGCCGCTCAGAAAGTGCGTGTGCCATCGGTCGGAACGAGTGGTCATCTGAAGGAGCAAGACAACAAAATAGCACACACGTCACATTGCATATACATCAGCGTACGTGTGACTCCATCGATGGAAAGAAATCCACATGATTAACCGGTATATCTAGTAACAGTCTAAGAAGTGGGAAGACACAGACTTCGGGAAAGAGAAGCAGAAAGCAGCCCCGCCCCCCTCCCCACCCCCCAAGAGGGAGGGAGATCCAGAGCCTGCTGTGGAGGAGGAGGAGAGCAAGCTGCCGACACTGAGGACTGGCTGCCTTTTCCTCCCGATGGCCGAAGGCACGGGGCGGCCCTGCAGTGTGGTCTCACTGCCCATTTCCTGATGGTGCTGACATCGCCTGCCCCTTCATGTGCCCACTGGCCACTTCCGTATCTGTCTCCTTAAGTGTTTTTCTGCCCACAGGTTACCCCCTCATTTACTGGAAGGTTAACTGAGTCTTAGAGAGGTGGCTTGTCCAATGTAACCCACATCACCTTAAGACACAGACGCAGCGGGGCCGGTGAGGTGCCCAGGCTCACGCCGCTAGGAAGAAGAGACCAGAGCCCGAGCCGTGAGCCTACAAACTCCAGAGTGACTTAACGGGCACGCGGGGCTGCCGCTCATGTGGGATATTTGATTAAAACCTTTAAGAATGATCTGAGAGCTGTTTGGGCCTTTTGTATAGTTCCCTGCACAGTGTCCGTCCGCACTTGGAAATAAAGGTGGTTCTGTAGGTCCCCCCCTCCCCTCCTCGCCCCCTGCGCAAAGTGGGCCCCTAGTCTGTGCCAACACTGATTGGGGTGATGGGAGTTTAGTTGTTGGTTGATTTATTTCTGTTAACATTTGTGTGTATTGATGGGGGAGGGGGAGGGAGAGGGAGAAAGCAAAGCGGGAAACCTCTGGGATTGGCTAAGGGTAAAATGATAGACAGGTGCTTCTTCCGCATGGGCGGGTGCAGGAGAGCTGACATTTAGTCAGGAGACAGAGAAGGAGGGGCGCTGTGGTCGCTGCTCTGGGGGGAGGTTTGCCCCGGGGGGTCTGGGAAAGGGATTGCTCGGACCTTCCAAAGGTTTGTTATCTCCGGCGCAAAGAGACACCAGGAGGGCTCGGTCCAGGTCCAGGTTGACCTTGGGCAAGGAAGATGCCTGCTGCGGACAGGACCACCCGCACGCCGCGCTTCTAAGTCGAGTCTTCACTTCGGACCCTCCTGGGTGGGTGCGTTGGCGCTCTGCGTGTGGACGGCCGCCCACAGGCCTCCCCTGAGCTTGTCAGGTTTCATCTGTGGCCCCTTTTCGTCCACAAAACTTGCCTGGATTTGAACCGATTGGAAAGGAAACGTCACATTTGTCAGAGAGGTGCCCAACGTTTGCGTTGCCATAGAAGCATTGGTTTCCTTCCCGCCCTCACAGACGGAGGGAATCGATAGAAATCAACTCCGGAGGAAAACACCGATGCCTCGGGCTGCCCCGCGGCGGCCGGCAGCTCTGGCCGTTCTCATTCCTAACCCTCTGTTTCGGCTCTGTCTCCGTGCAGGGACCAGCCCAGTGCCCGCTCTGCACACTGAGCGACCCGCTCTCCTCTCCTCCAGCCCTGCCCGAGACGTCCCGACACTGAGCGTGTAGGCCAGTCTTCTGACCCAGCAATTGCACTGCTAGGACTTTAACCCACAGATAGGCCTTCGTGAGGGGTCACAGACAAGGTTATCTGCTGAGACACTGCACAGCAAGAGTGGAACCAACCCCGCTGTCTGCGATATGGGGCTATTAACACGGCTATAAACAGAAGGCAGGGGCCCCTCTCCTAGGCCAGTGGTTGGCAAACTCATTAGACCACAGAGCCAAATACCAACAGGACAACGATTGACATTTCTTTTGATAGCCAAATTTTTTAAACTTAAACTTCTTCTAATGCCACTTCTTCAAAATAGACTCACCCAGGCCGTGGTATTTTGTGGAAGAGCCACACTCCAGGGGCCAAAGAGCCACATGTGGCTCGCGAGCCGCAGTTTGCCATCACGGTCCTAGGGCCTCAGAGAGCGACCGGGCACGGCAGCAGTAAGGTCCAAAGAGCCCATAGACCCTGCAGGTGCAGGTGTTAGCGGTGAGAAGACTGACATGTCTGTGCTGGCTTCTATGGCACTAACGGTCAGTGGAAGGACACGCAGGAAGCTAACACACAGGGTTGTCCACCTGGGCGTGGGCTGGAGGAAGTCTTCCCGGGGTGGGCTTTCTAATCTGCCTTGATTTGAAAATGAAACCGCTGCCTTGAATGTTTACAAAGCAACGAGAAGTTGCTGGGGGCAGAAAATGTCGGAGAAGGAAGTAGTTCAATAGAACTATCTAAAAAAAAAAAAAGGAAAAAAAAAGGAAGGGAGGAAGAAAGAAAGAAAGCGCTAGATGCTTTGTGTAATTTCAAAGCTAATCTTTGGGAAAAGGAGAGATTGAAACTTTTTGACAATCAGCCCAGGGAGGCACTTGCTATGCCCCGGGATTTATGGCAAGCTTCCTTTAGAAAGTTAACACGCAGGCAAAGCTGTTTCCAGAGCTTGTGTACGGACCGGAAGAGGGCCAGGTCAGAGCGGAATTGCTAACATGGAAGGTGGCCCGACAGAGCATCCCAGACCCAGGGCGCGGCGCAGAGAACTCCGGGCCGAGGAGGAATGGTTTCTCAGCTATGTGAGCGACACGTCACTCAGCGGGAAAAGACAGAGGTCGCCTTTTCTAAATGCATCGCATTCCAGCAGATCAAAGCGAGAAAACAGAGAGTGCCCTTCCAACGGGCACTTTTCGAGCTCTCTAAGGACGGCCTGTGAGTTATGTGGGTCTCAGCAGGAATCTGGGGAAGACAGGGGATTCAGGCCCAATGACGATCGTGAGGCCTGGCGAGAACCCCTATGCATCGTGGTAAATACAGACAATGATGCCACTCGCGTTTTGAGCTGCTGGTGGCTTGGAAGGGACCGGATGCTTTAGGGTACCACATCTCTTGGTGGTCCCCACGACAGCCCATTTCACAAGACACGTAGGGGAGCTGGGCGGGTGGTGCTTCCTGTTACCCAGTTAAGGGGCGGTGGAGTCAGATGGACTTTTGGATTTTTTAAAAATATATACGTATTTGTCGACTTCAGAGAGAGGAGGCCGAGAGGGACAGAAACATCGATGATGAGAGAGAATCGTTGATCTCCTGCTTCCTGTTGGGGATGGAGCCAGCAACCTGGCCCTGTGCCCTGACTGGGAATCGGACTGTGACCTCCTGGTTCAGGGGTCGACGCTCAGCCACTGAGCCACACTGGCCGGGCGACTTGGACTTTTTTGGTGCTGAAACCTGCCTCTTAGCTCCTGTCGGTCTGCCTGGCAGGTGCTCGGAGCAGCCACCGTGTTGACTGGAGTGCGGGTGGGCCCCTACGCCTCCAGCTCGCCGCCCTGGCTCTGGACCTCTGCACAGGGCTGTGAGCTGGGGGCAGGGCACGGGTCGTTCAGAACCCAACTGGGAACAGGAGACTGAGGTGGCGGCGATCTCCCGCTGCTTTCATCCAGTTTGGAGCGCATTCGGACTCGGAAACAAAAGTAAGTTTAATCAATGCAATAAATCAAACCTGAGGTCGCAGGGCAGTGCGTCATTTCTCAGCCCCAATTTAAGGATTTAATTCACCGTTATTACCAGAATCCTTCTGGGGGAGAATCTATGTCAAAAGAAAAGAGAAAGCCTGGATGCCTCTGTGAAGGGTCTGACAGCCACAAAGGCAGAGTGCCTGGGACTGAAGCCCAGGGCCGGGCCACAAAGGCAGAGTGCCTGGGACTGAAGCCCAGGGCTGGCACTGTTGGCTGCCTGTGACTCGACTGTCCGACATGGTGAGCAACTCGTGACAAAATCCTGAGCAAACCAAACCTTAAGCATCTTCAACAAAGATGAAATGATGTGTAATACCATATTATACTTATTTAATAGCGTTTAACTTGGAAATTAAACAACACCTTAAAAACCAATTTATTTAAGTCAACAATTTTAGGAGAAAACTTTGAATTAGTTTACATGAATTAATTATTATTTTTATGGTAGCCCAACACAGAAGAATCAGAATTCAAGTTCTCCAGAGAAAAGTAACAAAAGGTATCCAACCTTGGGCACTCCGAGTGAGCCTTCACGCAATCAATAAAACAGCGTTGCAAAATACCCTGGGCTTCCTAGTGCCTGAATAGATAAGGATGTGAATATTTAACTAGCATTTGAGGTTTCTCTTACTTCATTTTTAAGCCAATGAGCCACGTAAATATTTTCCAAATAAATGTTGCTATTGACTCACTACTTAACTTTTTTTGTAAAAAAAATTGTTTACTTCAACCATTTTTTTTTTGTTCTGAGTTGAAGTTCTTTCTGCTGATTAAATACCCTGCGCAGGGAGCATGACGGGTAGACCTCCTGGCTTCTTGGCCGCCCTACGTCCTATTTCGTAAGACGGGCTGGGGCGCCTTTGCCTGGGACCTCGGATTTCCCATCGTAAGAAGTGTTAGGTTAGGTCTTTACAGCTTTTCAGCTTTAAACCCTATCATGCACAGGAACCTGTAATTCCCTTGTTCAAAACAACATAGTTATGACGTTTCCATACCAAGAATTAGCTGACTTTTCAGCTCCCGGAGCCACGTCTCTCATTAATCATTTGCTATTGAGTTGACTTCGACAGACTTCACCTCTAGCTGTGTGAGCCTCACAGGCCAGGCTGGCCGCCATCCCTCTCCTGGCGTTTTCTCTTCGCTCCCTACTCAGCCTCCTGGGCCCACCGTGTCCTTCGTCTGGCGTCACCGCCCCGCCCGAGACCCTCTCAGAGGCCCCGCTCTGGACACAGCCCTGTTCGAGAGCTCAGGCCCCATGCTCAGAACTGACCAGGCCTTTTCTCCAGCACACCGCTCTGTCAGCTCAGCACGCCCAGGAGGCAGCTGATCTCTGACGTTTCTCTCATTGATGTTTCTCTCTCTCATTGATGTTTCTATCTATCCCGCCCCCTTCCTCTCTCTCTAAAAGAAATCAATAAAAATATTAAAAAAAGAAAAGAAAAGAACTCTTTCCCTTTAAATGTAGCATCTGCTTTTCCCCATGGTCAGAATTGCAAGGCTTCTGTGCACACTTGTTGAAGGTGCATTTCCCGATGTCCCTCCCCTCCCCACCTTGCTAGAGGCCCGCACGCTCTGGCCTGGTGCGAAACCTTTGCAGCTTTGACACTGGGCACTCCAGGGACACGTGCTGACTGACCTGATGAAGTCACTTTAGGTGTGGGAGATTTGCTACGGGATCCGTCTCTCTCTCTGTCGGCTTCCTGGCTCCCGGGGAGTTAAATATTGGGACCTATGGATAGTTTTGGAGGCTCGAAAATCTTTGCAGTGTATGCTCTGCCCTTATACGTGCCCAGGCTGTACACACAAAGTACATGCCACTGGAGCCGTTTGTTCCGCTTCCTGGCTGGGAACAAGCTGCTTTCAAGTCTATGTCTCCAAGGCCAAGTCAGGCCGAAAAACAGCGGCTAGGAGAGAAACGGTAAGATATTACCATGCTCTCTGTTCCTGCTGCATTTTTCCGATAAGAAAGAAGAGATAAAGCCCAGACACGCTCAGCAGGTTCTTGCTCACGGAAGCACTTTTGTTAAAGAGCGCCGTATCTGTGAGTCCCAGAGCGGTCCAGCCTGTGCCGCTCACACCTGGCTGGCCCGCCCCGTGTGGACTCAGAGGCGCTGCTCCTACGCGCGCGGGGGAGGGGGGGGGCGATGGGGGCAGCGCCTGGGCCCCTGGCTCTGCAATCATTCCCAGGGCGGGGCTTGGCTTCTGTACCTGCCAGGGGTGGAAGAGCAGGAACCTGGGGAGGTGACGTCTCTCTGAGCCCTGGGCCAGAACCAGCTAACGTCCGGTCATCGATCACACTGTTCAGGGTAGTGGAGGGAGAGAAAAGAGAAAGAAAGAAAAAGAAAAGAAAGAAAGGAAGAGAAAAGAAAAAGGCACAGGCCTGCTCTCAGCAAGTTCCAGTGGCCCCAACAGCGGGAGTAAGTGGCCTTGGTCTAGGGCAGGTGGGGCCCAGGAGGACGGAATCCCTTGGGGTCTCGCTCTGGATCCTTTGGGGTCTGGACAGCTGCAAACCTGGGCCCTGCTGTCACGGCCCTGCCTCTGTGCCCACACGGTTTTCCGGCCTCTGCAGTGTAGCTGTGACTACTTCCTGCTCAGCGGCTTATGTATGTCCAATGTCTTCCATTTGCCCTCCTACCCCATCTTCTCTGCCCTTCCCCACCCTGTCTGTGTCCCAGGAGGCTCACCTGCAAGCACTGCCTTCCAGGGCTGGCACCTGGCTCTCTGGCCTCCGCGTGGCTCCACCCCCGTGGGTCACGCGTGGCAGTGGCCCAGGCAGGTGTGGGCTCTGGAAACCTCTCCCTTTAGGCCTGGGGCTGACCAAGGCCCCAGGTGCACTGGCCCAGCTCACTCCTTCACCCTCTGGTTGACCTGTCCCCAGCGAAATGATGACCAAGCAGACCTCAAAGTTACGTTCTGGAGCTGCTGTTGGTTTCCCCGCTGGGAGCCTGACTGATCACGTGGGTCTGGTGGACCGCAGGAGGCCCAGTTCGAGCCTCTGTCCCTGTCTGCACACAGGGCGGGGCCGGCCTCCCCGTTGGGATAGCCTGGGCAGGCCGCCTGCCCTCTCCTGTCTGTCACCCAACGCCCCACCGAAATAGTGGGGCCTGCACGATGTCCACGTCCCCTCCGAGTCCACGTGAGATTGAGCTCTGAGTTTTGTCACGGGCGTGGAGGGCGCCGCCGACAAACGCAGGGTGCATTGCAAGCATTTAGCTATCTCCGCAGCGACGGGGCAGCGCGGTTCCCAGCTGCCGCGGTGGCTTTTGGGGGCGGGTTCAGAGCCGCAGCCACCGGGGTTCAAGGGCGAGGGGGCCGCAGCCGCGTCTGGGGTGGGGCTGACGTTGGCGCCCTGAGGCTCTGCGGGGCCAGGGGCTGGGCGCACAGTCGCGGGGTCAGCAGGGCCGGGGGCTGAGGAGAGGCAACGGCCAGCGGGCGCGGGGCGCAGGGACCCGGCTGCGGCTCCGAGCAGCGGGCCCGGGAGGCGCGAGCGCGGCTCGAAGCCGCGGTTCCAGGCCGAGTCCGCGGCGCACGCCCGCAGGGCTGGCGGGGCGGGCGGGGCTACGGGGCCCACGGCGATTGGTGCGCGACCCTCCACCTCAGCCAATGGGAGGCGAGGGCGTCTCGGGGGCGTGGCGGACGCCGCATCTTAAAGTCTGTGACGCGCCGCGCTGGCCGCTGCCGTCGAGACGTAGCTGGTGCGCGAGTCGGAGGCGCCGCCAGGTAGCCGCGCGGGCGTGGGGGCCGGGGGGCCGGGGCGCGGCGGGTCTGGGTCCCCGCGGCGGCGGGCGAGGCCCAGGGGCGCGGGCAGCTCCGGGCCGGGCCCCGGGGATAGGAGGGGCGCGTTGGGCCTCTGCGGGCGGCAGGCTCCGCCTCTGCACCCGGCTCGGCGTCACGGGGCCCGGCGGCCGCGGGCGAGGGGGGAGGCCGGAGGCGCAGAGGCTGTGGATGTGGCACCTTCGCCTTCCAGGGCGGGCGGAGCCGGCCGGCCCCCAAGCCCCGACGTGTCTGCGCGCCCTGGGTTCCCGGAAAGGAGGCGTTGGGGCGCCGCGGGCACCCCGGGCTGCGGGCACCCTGGGCGCCCTGTCTCCGGAGGTCGGCCTGGGGGTGCGTTCTGGACGCGGCGGAAGTGCTCGTAAGCGGTGGCTCTGTTGCGGGCCTGGAGACCTCCCGCAGCTCCCGGGCCGTGGCCCACCTGCGGGTCTCCCCTCCCCAGCCTCCCCCTCCCTGCAGCCTTGGTCCGGATCGGACCCGACGGGAGCGGAGCCTCCTCGCAGTCGGTACCTGCGGTTAGGTGGATGGGGCCGGGGTGGCCGCACGGCTTCCACGCGAGGCTCCTTCCTAGGCCGTCCCAGCCGCGCGGGCGGCAGCACCTGCACACCTGTGCCCAGCGCCCTGCCCTCCCCCGCTTGGTCACGGCGTCGCTGACCTTCGTGGGGTTCAGTTTGACCTGTTGGATAAGTGGTGGCAAATTAGGGGGTTCAGGAGGAGTGACCCTGGGGTGAAGTGGCTTTAGCTGAAGAAATTCCTCACCCCCAGGTTCTGGGGTTTGGAAGGGGAAGCTTCCGTAGGCACACGTGAGCCAAAGTCCTCTCATCCGTTGGGAATGAGCATTGGAAAGGAATGAAAGACTTCCTTCAGCGGAGCACCCCGGTGCCTGCAGAGAACAGGAGCCAAGAGTTTTTGGCTGAAAAACAAGACTTCAGTAAAAACGTTCCTTGTGTTGGGTTTACGGGTTTTTCATGATGTTTGAGATTAAGTATGCATCCTCTACCCTCTAAACCCAGTGATCTTTAAATAGTAAAAATTCTTCCAAAGGCATTTTCCCCCCTCGAAGAGGCTGAGGTATCTGTGTTTCCCCCACACCCTTGACTGAGTTTGGGAGGAAGGGTTGAATCTCATACATTTAAAAAAAAGCATATTTTTATTGATTTTTTTTTTTAGAGAGAGGAAGGCAGAGATAGACACATCAGTGAGAAACGTCATTGGTCAGCTGCCTCCTGCACGCCCCCTACTGGGGATGGAGCGCGCAGCCCGGGCCTGAGCCTGGGAATCGAACCGGTGACCTGGTGGTTGGTGGGCCGCCCAAGCTGGGCCGGCTCACGTGCCTTTGGGGTAGTGATGAATGGGCTGGTCGGGAGGTGTGTGGGGGGTGTCGCCTGGCTGAGCCAGTCCTTTTCAACGGGGCTGCTGCGGCTGCTTGCCAGTGACGCACTTCAGGTGGACGTCAGCCCGATTATGTAAAAACCCAGCACTTTGGCTGGCAGAACTTTTGGAAAAGGACTGTATTTGTTGTGAATGGTTACCTCAGGAAAAGTAAATATTTGACAAACAGAGTAAGCCAAATTTATTCAAGTGGGATAGTTTAAGGGTTGTTTTTTTTTGTTTTGTTTTGTTTTGGTTGTTGGATTTACAGTTTTTTCCCCTGAGTGAATTAAAAAAATGTTTCCTAGTGTATGCTACATTAACTTCAAAATGCAGCCTTTTATGGAAGTTCTATTTTAGCTATGTTCTGATGGAAATAGGATGGATTAGACAGGAGAGAGTAATTTAGTGTCTTGAAGAAGGATTTTGTTAATTCTGTGGATTGCTGAAAACATCCGGTGTTAGCATTTTTGCTGTCAAGAGCAACTTTTTTCTCTTCTTCAGGACCCGGGGGTGGTTAAGTGCATGGCAATAGCCTGGAATGTTCACACTTGTACACATGAAGGTCGTTAAACCTAATGGAGTGCATTCTTTTTAAAAATATACCTGTTAAAAACATACTATTATTTTAGAGCGAGGAGGGGAAAGGGGGAAAGGGAGACAGAAAGGCATGGATCAGCTGCCTCCTGCACGCTCCCGGGATCCAGCCTGCACCCAGGCGCGTGCGCTGACCTCCCGGGGATCCAGCCTGCACCCCAGGTGCCTGCCCTGACCTCCCGGGGATCCAGCCTGCACCCCAGGCGTGTGCCCTGACCTCCCGGGGATCCAGCCTGCACCCCAGGCGCGTGCCCTGACCTCCCGGGGATCCAGCCTGCACCCCAGGCATGCGCCCTGACCTCCCGGGGATCCAGCCTGCACCCCAGGCGTGTGCCCTGACCTCCCGGGGATCCAGCCTGCACCCAGGCGCATGCCCTGACCTCCCGGGGATCCAGCCTGCACCCAGGCGCGTGCCCTGACCTCCCGGGGATCCAGCCTGCACCCCAGGTGCGTGCCCTGACCTCCCGGGGATCCAGCCTGCACTCCAGGCGTGTGCCCTGACCTCCCGGGGATCCAGCCTGTACCCCAGGTGCCTGCCCTGACCTCCCGGGGATCCAGCCTGCACCCCAGGTGCGTGCCCTGACCTCCCGGGGATCCAGCCTGCACCCCAGGTGCGTGCCCTGACCGGGAACCGAACTGGTGACCTTTCAGTGCACAGGATGACACCCATCCAGCTGAGCCACACCCGGCAGGGCTGAGCGGACGCTTTTTGAATTTTATTTACTTATTTTGTTGAAGTGAACTCTTGATGGGAGAGTAGTTACTTATCATCTAATGCCTCAGAGACGCCAGCCTCCCCTTTGGGCTGCCCCAGCGTGTCCGGATGGCTTGGTCTCTGCAGGGCCCTTCTCGCTGCCCGCTGCTGCCCGCACGCCTTCGGGAGCCCTCAGTCTGCGTGTACTCCGGACGGGCCTCGTGCGTTTGACAGACAACGCTCACGGGATGCCCAAACCGGGCTAGGTTCCGGGGGGCAGAGTGATGTTAGGCGTGGCGGTTGTCCTTTTCAGGAGCCTAGTGGGGTTCTGGGGGGGGGGGCAGGACCCGTGACAGAAGTTGGTGCAGGGTGACCTGGGCGTGCTCAGGAGGGTTTTCTGTGGTGAAGTCCGTGGAGGAGGGTGAAAAGGCGCAGCTGTGTAGTATTTCTGCACAAATAGAACTCGGTGTTCTCTCCACGGTATGGAATTGCTGGTAATTGTGTTTCTAATTTTCAGTCAGTAGAAACATTTCACTCTTACTAAAAAATCTCTATTTTAAAAACGGAAGCCACGGCGCTGTTGGCATCTCTGTTGGAGACGTCGGCTAATTCTGTCACGGGTCAACGGGGAAAGGGCCTGGTCGCGTGCCAGCTGTGCTGGGGTTGGCACTTCACGCGATCTCATTTCATCCCAGCTTCTGCCTCACTCTGCCCAGGAGGACAGCGACGCTCAGGAAGCTCAGACGGCCTGCCCAGCTGGGGCTCTGCTCGCCTCGTCTCCAGGGCTTTCTGGAAGAGGAGATGGTTGATGCTGACTATTTTAAGTCCACCTCAATTCCGTTATAATGTTTTTTAAAACTACACTTTTACTGATTTTAGAGGGAGAGAGAGCGAACATTGGTGAGAGAGACACATTGATCAGCTGCGTCCTGCAGGCCCCCCACTGGGGATGGGGCCCGCACTGGGTCTGTGCCCTGACCGGAAGGGATCTGATGACCCGTGGGTGCATGGGACGATGCGCAACCACCCGAGCCCCCCCGGCGGCGCCGGCTACTGTATTTCATGTAGCCGTTTGTGCTGCCGATACACCGGAGAGGAACGTGAACGCCAGGGCCCTCAGTCGTGCTTCTGATTCGGCTTTTTATTCCAGGAATCGTTGGACCCTGCAGGCCGTCCCTGGGTCTCCGGTTAACAACCTGTGTTTCCCTCTGAACCGCGGGAAGGAAGGGGAGCTGGTGAGTGGCGGCCGAGTGCTGGGCCTTGCTGATTCCGGAACACGCCGGGTTGCTGGGTGGGCCCAGGGAAAGGGGAGCGAGTCAGGGCCACGCGTTCAGTTTTGCTAATTTGGCCGCTCACCGAAGGCCAGGCGGTCGTGCCCCACGTAAGCGCCTCTGAATGGCGGCTCAGCCTACGGGTCGGGCACCAACCCTTCCGCCTGCCGGTGCTTCCGCCGTGCCTGGCCCCCAGACTGAGTTCTTGTCCCTGACGCCCTCTCAGCACCGACGGCTTGGAAAAGCGTGTGTGTTTCTTAGGGAGCTCCCAGGCGGCCGGAGGGGGGGGCGGGGGGGCTGAGCAGTACCTGCCCCCGCACTGCTTCTCTCGCCCCCTGTCTGGGCTCGGCCCGTGGCACTGTCCATCCCATGGCAGTGCGTGTGAGGTGTGAGGTCAGTGTTCGTGTGCTGCTCCCTCGTTCGCCCTCGGCTTCCCGAAGGCTTTGGCGCGCTCTCGTCTGCTTGCTTCCTTCACGTTGTTAATCCTCCCCGCGGGTGTGTTTCCCCACTGCGTTTTAGAGAGAATAGAGGGAGGGAGAAGGGCGGGTGGGGGAGTGGGGAGGAGGGGAGAGAGAGAAACATTGACGGGAGAGACACATCGGGCAGTTGCCCGCCCCCCGCGCGCTCCCTGACCGGCCGGGGATGGCACCTGCAACCCGGGCCCGTGCCCTTGACTGGGGACCCAAACCTCCACCCTCTGGTGCGCAGGCTGACGCTCTAACCACTGAGCCCACCGGCCAGCGCGCTCCCATGTCTTGGCTTCTTGGCAGACTGCGGGAAACGCTCAGTAACACGCAGTGAGTCAGCATTCCCGCCTCGGGAGGATGCTGACTCTGCGCTTCTCCTTCCTGTGGCCAGGTCGCTGCGTTCCTGCTCCGAGGACATGATGCTTTCCAAGCTGGCTCGTCTGCAGGCTGTGGCGGGGCTCTGCCGGGGCGCCCACACGTCCGTGGCTTCTGCTACCTCCGTGGCCACTAAGAAGGCGGTCCAAGGCCCTCCGTCCTCCGATTACGTGTTTGAGCGGGAATCCAAGTATGGCGCCCACAACTACCATCCCTTACCCGTCGCCCTGGAGAGAGGGAAAGGCACGTATTAACTCACCCAGAATCGCTCCGTTTGTGCTTTGAAACCTCGTGTAGAAATCGCTCTTACGTTTTCTGTGTGCATTTCCCGGAGTCCCTCAGTGTCCCTTGCAGACGAGGTGAGCTCAGCGTTTGGGGGGCCGCCGCTCACCGGGCTCGGTGCCGTGGGCACGAGGATGAGCTCGGCCCGTCTTGGTGGGGTGCTCCTTGCCGGGAGAAGGGAAGAGCTGGGAAAGCTGCCACTGGAACAGCCGCCACTGTTCCCTTCAGGCTCAGAGGAAGAACAGTTGCCACGGGGGACGGGTTTTCTTCGGCCGCTGCCCTCCCCTCGGCAGTGCGTGCGAGTTCTGGCTTCGCTCCCGCCTTGCCAGACTGGTTTCCTTTTGTAAAAGTCACAGCCATCTCGCTGGGTGTGAAATACTGTTGTGATGGCTTCACCACATGTTTTTATTGATTATTGGAGAGAGGGGGAGGGAGGGAGCGAGAGATGGACACATCAGTGATGAGAGAAAAACATCCCTCCTGCACGCCCCCTCCTGGGCATCGAGCCTGCAGCCGGGCCTGTGCCCTGACGGAGCCAAACCGGCGACCTCTGGCTCCTGGGCTCCGTCAGCCACGGAGCACCCAGCCGGGCTGCTGCTGTGGTTGCGTTTCCGTTCCTCCAGCGATGGCGATGCTGAGCGTCGGTCCGTGTGCCCTGGGTCGTTTGCTCTGGAGAAGTGTCCACTCAGGCTCTTGGCCCGTTTTCCCCTGGGTTGTATGTCGTGGTTGAGGTACAGGAGTGCCGGGTGCTAGCTCCCGATGAGGTAAATGATTTGGAAGTATTTTCCCCGACCTGTTGGTTGTCACAGTCAACTGATCGTGACTTTTTATGTCACCGTCCACCTTGCAACGCTCACTTTAAATTGCAAACTCCCGTTTGGTAGGAGTAAAGCCTTTACTCGAGAGTTCATGAAACCTTTTTATGTTGTGCTCTTCTCGTTCAATGTTAACTTGAAGCTGGACAGATAAAATAGAATTTTTTAAAAACCAGAGTTATTACACGTGAACGAAAACATGCCTTAACCACAGTGCTGGCACTTTTAATTTTCCAACTTCACGCGATTGTCCGAAATCATTGTGATTTCTTACATAGTCCTCGCTTTGTGACTTTTCTAAAATCACGTCCCTGCACGTCTTAGGGATTTACCTGTGGGACGTGGAAGGCAGGAAATACTTTGACTTCCTGAGTGCCTACAGCGCCGTCAACCAGGGCCACTGCCACCCCAAGATCGTGGAGGCTCTGAAGAGCCAGGCGGAGAAGCTGACGCTGACCTCGCGGGCCTTCTACAACAGCGTGCTGGGCGAGTACGAGGAGTACATCACCAAGCTCTTCAACTACCACAAGGTCCTCCCCATGAACACAGGTGAAGGGACCGCGCCGCGTGAGCCAGGGCGGCGGTCCGTGGTCCTGGTCCCCTGAGCACGTCACAGACGGAGGCCTTTTCTCTCGGTAGGAGTGGAGGCCGGAGAGACGGCTTGCAAGCTCGCGCGGAGGTGGGGCTACACCGTGAAGGGCATCCCCAAGTACAAAGCCAAGATCGTGTTCGCAGGTCCGTGCCGCTCCGCCTTCTGCCCTCACACGCACGCTGCGCTTTGCCGTTGAACGCGCTGATGAAAGGCTGCCCGTGTGTCCGCTCCGGACAGGACACCACACAGGATTAGTTGAACGTTTCATAACAATTTTCTTTTCTTGGGTTTAGTTCCAAGTGTTGGTTCACATACGGGATTTTTCGCTCCTAAATTACTGCCTGCTCCTCTCTCCCCAGGGCGAGTGGCTTCATGAGCTGTGAGAGCTCATCTGCGGGCTCCATCTCCAGTGGGAGCCTGCAGCAGGCAGCCAGTCCATGCTTCTCTCCCCTCGCTGATGGTTCTCTCTCTCCCTCTCCCTTCCTCTCTGACATCATTAAAAAAACGTAAAGTGACACATTATTTAAAAGCAAAGAGAACCTCCAAGTCTCTCTCTTACTCCGCATTGTTTCTCTTCCTTCCTTGCATTGGCCCGGTGGAGGGCGCTCATGCATGTGCTGTATGTCACGGTGCTTCTCGCCTGCTAGAGCGTGAGCCCCCAGGGCCGGGCCTGCAGCACGGTCTCCATTCTGTCTCTCTAAGCCCCCAGGGCAGAGCCTCTGAGGTGGGCTCCCCCTCACTCACTCCCGAGCTACACGAGGGCGGGATGTGCTGTGCACAGGGGGTGGCTGCTGCCGGGCACGCGGGGTCCTGCCAGGAAGGCCGCAGTGACGGCGCACCGCCTGGGGGCGCGTGCAGTCCGTGCGCAGGACGGCCAGCCCGTGGCGAGGATGTGAAAGGAAAACGGGGAGACCTCGTGGAGGCTGTCCTCACACGTTTCCACGGACGCCCTGGGGCTGGCCGTCGGCCAGGGCCTCCGGGGTCGGGGTGGTTGAGGAGCGGCTGCCCGCGGCTGCACTGCGCCGGGCGTCCATAGAGAAGCGCCCGCACGGCACTCGCGGGGCGGGCCTTGGTGTCACCCAAACCCTGCGGTTCCAGACCCGGTTTCGTCACGCGTGGAAGCTCCTGGAAGCTCTCGAAGCAAAGCCTCGGTTTTCAGAGCTCAGACTCCCGAAGGCGTTGGGGGGCGGCCCTCTGATGGGGGGCTGGAAGTGACCACTGTTTCTCCTCCAGCTGGGAACTTCTGGGGCAGGACCATGTCCGCCATCTCCAGCTCCACAGACCCCAGCAGCTACGACGGCTTCGGCCCCTTCATGCCGGGTTTCGAGATCATTCCCTACAACGACCTGCCTGCTCTCGAGGTACCGGCCGCGTCCGCGCAGTCGCTCACAGTACATGGGCTTGGACTCGGGGAGGGTGCGAGCTACACATGGACACGTGACTAAGGAAACACATCTCACTAAGCCAGGCCAGGACGCGGACTCTGTGACGGTCCTTGGTTTCCAGTGGGGGAGGGTGGGGGGTCCGTGGTCTGACCCGCCCGCCAGCCAGCTGCTCAGGCTGTGTCCTGTGTGAGCGTTAACCTGCAGAGTGGCCGCCTCATTGCTAGATAAACCACTTAGCTTTCTGCTAGCTTTTTAAAATGGTGAGCGGAGGACTTCCACAATACAGAGAGTCACTTAAAATGGCTTTTAAAAGGCCATTTTCTCTCAATTTTGGTTACATTTTACTATCCGATATACAAAAGTCTAATACGCAAATCAACCGAACGGCGGAACGACCAGTCGCTATGATGTGCACAGACCACCGGGGGGCAGGCGTTCAATGCAGGAGCTGCCCCCAGCCCGCGGGCCCCAAGCCAGCCAAGGCAGGTGCCATTGGGGGCCCCCTGATCGCCCCGCCAGAGGCCCTGCAGAGGGAGGCGACCGCTGGGGGGTGGGGCCGGCGAGCAGGCGAAACCAGGCTGGCCAAGGCAGGTGCCAGTAGGACCCCCCTGATGGGCCCTGATCGCCAACCAGGCCTAAGGACCTTAGCCATGCCTGAATTCCATGCATTGGGCCTCTAGTATATTAGAAAATGTAAGATAGAATTACTTAAAGCTGAAGTATTTGAGTTTTTGGTAATTGGATGTCAGAAATGTTATAGTTTGAAGTCGGAATATAATTTAGTGCGAAAACGTAATTTGTATACTTATTAACAGGAAACTGTGTATGTGCACTGTGTGATTTCAGATGTTGAAATGGTTGGGGAGGAAGTGGCTAGCGTGTGTTTACATGTTTTTTGCAGCGTGCTCTCCAGGATCCAAACGTGGCTGGGTTCATGGTCGAACCCATTCAGGGCGAGGCGGGCGTCATTGTCCCCGACCCAGGCTACCTGCTGGGCGTGCGTGAGCTCTGCACCAGGCACCAGGTGGGCTGCCCCTGCCTCACCCCTTTCCTGCCTCACCCCCTTTCCCACCTCACCCCCTTTCCCGCCTCACCCCCTTTCCCACCTCACCCCCTTTCCCGCCTCACCCCCTTTCCCGCCTCACCCCCTTTCCCGCCTCACCCCTTTCCCGCCTCACCCCCTTTCCCGCCTCACCCCCTTTCTTACCTCACCCCCTTTCTCACTCACCTGCCTCACCCCCTATCCCACCTCACCCCCTTTCCCACCTCACCCCCTTTCTTACCTCACCTGCCTCACCCCCTTTCCCGTCTCACCCCCTTTCCCACCTCACCCCCTTTCCCACCTCACCCCCTTTCCCACCTCACCCCTTTCCCACCTCACCCCCTTTCCCGCCTCACCCCCTTTCCCGCCTCACCCCCTTTCCCACCTCACCCCCTTTCCCGCCTCACCCCCTTTCCCGCCTCACCCCCTTTCCCGCCTCACCCCCTTTCCCACCTCACCCCCTTTCCCGCCTCACCCCCTTTCTCACTCACCTGCCTCACCCCCTTTCCCGCCTCACCCTCTTTCCCGTCTCACCCCCTTTCCCACCTCACCCCCTTTCCCGCCTCACCCCCTTTCCCGCCTCACCCCCTTTCCCACCTCACCCCCTTTCCCACCTCATCCCCTTTCTCACTCACCTGCCTCACCCCCTTTCCCACCTCACCCCCTTTCCCACCTCACCCCCTTTCCCACCTCACCCCCTTTCTCACTCACCTGCCTCACCCCCTTTCCCACCTCACCCCCTTTCTCACTCACCTGCCTCACCCCCTTTCCCGCCTCACCCCCTTTCCCGCCTCACCCCCTTTCCCACCTCACCCCCTTCCCACCTCACCCCCTTTCTCACTCACCTGCCTCACCCCCTTTCCCACCTGCCTGCATCTCAGGGTTCAGCTGAGGGGATACATGCAGAGATTGCCTGGCCTTCCCGCTAGGGGGAGACATCCTGCCTGGAGCTTCAGAGCTCTGAGCAGCCGACACCGAGCCCACTCTTACTGGCTGTGGAAGCGGGCGGACCCTGGGCGGCGGAGCTGCGGCCTCCCACCCCTCCCCTTCTTCCCCCTTCTCAGCATTTGCCCCTGAGTCCTCCCCACCTTTGTTCTCTGCCAGCATTCACGTTCCCTCCACCTCTTCCCCCAGGCTCGTGAATGTTTAATAGGAAGTCGATGTTTAATACATGTTGGTGGAAGAAACAAGTGAATTAATTGTTTCTAGAGATTAGCTCTATTCAGAAACCCCCACAAAGGCCTTACCTGGCGTTCGTTCCCCTCCTCGCTGGGGGACCGAGCAGATGGCCTCGGGCTGGGGGCTGGCACAGGGGGTCGTGGGCGTGTCCAGGTCTCAGAGCACACTTCTTTCTTTCTTTTAAAGCATCTTTTTTATTTCAACCTTCATTGTTGAAAGTGTTACAGATGTCCCCTTTGTTTTCTTTTTTCCCATTGACCCCCTCTGCCACTTACCCACCCTTCCCAGCCTTCACCACTTTGGTCTGTGTCCGTGGGTTATGCATATCTCCTATGTATATAAAAGGCCAATATGCAAAGTGTCCCCTCGGGAGTTTGACCGGGAGACCCGGAGTTTGGTCACTCACTATGACATGTGTTGACCACCAGGGGGCGGTGTGGAACGAAGGAAGGCCCCAGCCCGCAGCCGGAAGGTCCTGGTTGGCCCTGATCGCTGGCCAGGCCTAGGGACCCCACCTGTGTATGAATTGTGTGCACCAGGCCTCTAGTCCTATATAATAAAAGGGTAATACACAAATAGACTGAATGGCAGAACAAGCCAACGATCAAAGTGTAATATGCTAATATAGTAAGGCTGCTCAACTGCTTGCTATGACGTACACTGACCACCAGGGGGCAGACAGTCAACCTGTTGACCAGTCGCTAATACGTGCACTGACCATCAGGGGACAGATGCTCCCACCGGTAGGTTAGCTTGCTGCTGGGTCTGGCCGATCAGGACTGAGCAAGACGGGCTGGACATGCCCTGGAGGCCTCCCATGGTCCCTCCCTGGCCCGATCATGCACCAGTGGGGTCCCTCAGTCTGGCCTGCGCCCTCTCGCAATCCGGGACCCCTTGGGAGATGTCGGAGAGCCTGATCCCGCAGGTGATTCCCCTTGGAAGGGCATCAGCCTGATCCCGCAGGTGATTCCCCTTGGAAGGGCATCACACACAGGACCCATTGGGCGTGAGCCCGCGGCAGTCACAGTGGGGCCGGGATGAGCGGGAGCAGCAGTAGGTGCTGCAGGTGGCATTGGACTGTGGGTTTCGGCCTGATCCCTGCAGGCCACCCAGAGGGACCCATCTGTGCATGAATTCGTGCACTGGGCCTCTAGTGTGTGTATAAGTTCCCTGGCTAATCACTCCTTTCCAATCCCACACCCCGCCTTCCCTCTGAGATTCCATAGCGCACTTCCTAAAAACAACTTGTATTGATTTTTAGAGAGAGGGAGAAACATCTATGGACTGCCTCCTACATACCCCCAGCCTGGGCTTGTGTCCTGACTGGGAATGGAGCCGGCAACCTTTCGGCACACAGGACAGTGCCCAGCCCACTGAGCCACACTGGCCAGGACTCACAGCACACTATTGAAATTGCATGGCTGATGACAACGTTTCCACCAAGCTCACCTGTGTGGGGACAGGGAGATGGAGATGACTGTTCCCCTAGGGAAACGAAATGATAATTAACATTGTGCGGTTTTCCGGCAGGTCCTGTTTATCGCTGATGAGATACAGACGGGACTGGCCAGGACTGGTAGATGGCTGGCGGTCGACCACGAAAACGTCAGACCTGACCTCGTCCTCCTGGGCAAGGCCCTTTCCGGGGGCCTGTACCCTGTAAGGACCGTTAACCCTCTGTTCCCTCTGCTCGCGGACGCTGTTCGGCCAGCCGGTGGTGACGGCAGTGCTGTCTCGCCTGTAGTTTGGGCTCCCGTGGTGCTGTCCGTCACCCAGAATACGTGCCGGCTCCACGGGCGACCCTTGGTTAATTGTAACTGCAGGATCGGGTGGGCCGTGGACTTGGCTGTGCGTTCGCTTGGGATGGAGCGTTGTACCGGGCCGTGTCCCTGTGCACCCATGCGCTCCTCAGTTGTCGGAAACAGAGCGTGACTGATTGTTTAAAGCCATGTCACCTCGTGTAGAGAGGAGGAGACACGCGGGTGTGTGGGGCCCTGCGCCTGGGTGTCCTTCAGAGCCCGCAGTCTATGGTATGGGTGGGAGGGCGGGAAGGGCGGTGGGAGCCGCCTCCCCCCTCCCCCCTCCCGCCCCCGCCCCCGAGGGGAAAGAATCCTCACTCAGCGTTGCAGAAGCAGCTGATGTCTTGGTCCCAGTGCTGCTGTTCTGGGCTGTTGACGCGTGCGAGGTGCCCGGGGGGGGCGGGGGGGGGGGCGGCTGGGGCGTGCGGGCTTGTCCCGCGGTGAGGGCGGCGACGTGCAGCTCCTGTTGCCGAAGCTTATGTCCGGTTCACCGTCGGCTGGGGGATGTCTGTGCTCCCGGCGCGCAGGAACCTGCGTGTTCGTGGGACGGGGTTGGCAGCGCTGCCTCTCTCCCAGGTGTCTGCGGTGCTCTGTGACGACGAGATCATGCTGACCATCAAGCCCGGGGAGCACGGCTCCACGTACGGGGGCAACCCTCTGGGCAGCCGCGTGGCCATTGCCGCCCTCGAGGTAAGGCCTGGCGCAGCCGCGTGCCCAGCCCTTGGGTCGGGTTGCAGTGACGGGATGTGAGCCTCTGGTGTCACGAGAAATGTCGTGTGACGGCCGCGTGTCACAGAGCCCGGGAGCAGGGAGCTTTCGGGGCAAGGCCCAGAGGCGGGGTCTCCCGTGGGCGTCGCCGTCCGCAGTGCCCGGGCTGTGGTCCTGTGGGCACGGGGGGGCCCAGGCGCTTTTAAGTGTATGTTTGAACACTTCCAGGCTTATTGTGTAAAACGATGCAGTCCCTCAGGTGGACTTCTTAGAGAAAAATAAGTGACCTGTTACAGTTAAAAAATTAAACTGTTAGTCTGTTGGTTTATTCAACTAACGAGAAACTCTGCTCGTGTATTGAACACGTTTAACCCACGCTTTGCCGTACTGTCGGGTTGGCGACGGGTTTGTGACCAAGGCGGGGTCTGGCTGCGCTCGTGTGTAGTTAGAAGTCGCTGGTCGGGGCTTGAGAAGAACCAGCGAGAGCCCGCACGGGCGCTCCGCTCCGCGCGCTCCCCATTCTCTCCAAGGTGGGCGGCAAGGGCTGGGCCGCACCACTGTGGGTCCCCGCAGGTTTTGGAGGAAGAGAACCTCGTGGAGAACGCGGACCGCATGGGCGCCCTCCTGCGGAACGAGCTCATGAAGCTGCCCTCCGACATCGTGACCGCCGTGCGCGGGAAGGGGCTGCTGAACGCCATCGCCATCCGCGAAACCAAAGGTGGGGCACGGGCTGGGCGCCTTCACTGTTAGCGTTTGTCAGGCCTCCCCCGAAGGTGTGTGAGGGGGCGTGGAAGGGAGGCGGGGGGAGGTGGGGAAAGAGAGAGAGGAGCATCTGTGAGAGAGAGACACATCTCCTGGCTGCAGCCCGGGTACGTGCCCTTGATGGGAGTCAAACCCATGGCCCTTGGGTGCGAGGGCTGATGCTCTAGCTGCTGAGCAGGCGGCCGGGCCGGCAGGCGTGTCTTCACGGGAAGAGCTAGCGCGGCGTTTTATCTGGTTGGGGTTCCTCGGAGACTGCTGCCCGGCCGCCTGGGACCAGCTGTTAGGCTGAGGGGCCCCGATTCCTTTAGCCGTGGAAAGGCAGGTCTCCCCGCGTGCCGGCACCGGGGCGTCACCTGGCCTGCCTTTGTGCTGAAGACGCTGGGAGGTGCGCTCCTGCTCCGTCCTCGGAGTGCACTTGCCCTGCGTGGCCTCTGCCGTCCTTTCCTGCCGCCGTGGCCTGTCCACAGAGGCCGCAGGGATGGCGGGGGCGGGGGGGCGGTGTGTGTGCAGCTGGCGGCCCCCTGGCTGGCTGCTTGGTTTGAGTGAGGCACCTGTGCCCTAGGCGCTCCCAGCTGGGTTTCCTTGTGATAATGTTTCTGTTTAAAGTGGTGAGTCCAGCCGTGGCTGCGCTTCAGAGCCGCCTGGGGCCGTACAGACGGTCACCCGAGCCTCGCCCAGCCCGCAGGCTCCGATTTGGTGGGTCTGGGTCCTGGGCCAGAGCCTGGCAGGGTTGATATCGGGCTCAGATGGTGAGCGCCCCTCCCCCAGGCCAGGAGGCGCATCCCGGTAGGACGCGGTGGTTGCTGGGTCTGGGGCGCTGCTCGTTCTGGGCCGGTTGCCGTGTGTATCGCAGCCTCGTTCTTTCGGTACCGGCTCCTCTTGGAAGGAGGACAGCAGTCCCCGCACATCATTTTTTCCTTTCTTTACGGAAAACGAACGAGAACCACTTGTCTCATTAGGCCACTCCAGGCCTTCTTGCTGGAGTGGGAGGGAGGCTGTCTGCAGGCTGCCCCTGCCCAGGACCGGCAGGGACTGCTGAGCGGCTATCAGTTTATCTCTGACCGGCACGCCTGTGGGCCGTTTCTCCACAGATTACGATGCTTGGAAGGTGTGTCTGCGCCTCCGCGATAATGGACTTCTGGCCAAGCCCACCCACGGCGACATCATCAGGTTCGCGCCTCCGCTGGTGATCAAGGAGGACGAGGTCCAGGAGGCCGTGGAGATCATCAACAAGACCATCCTGTCCTTCTGAGGGGCCCCGGCTCTCTGAGGGGCCTGCTCCCCGGGGGCGGGGCCTGCTCCCTGGGGGCGGGGCCTGCTCCCCGGGGGCGGAGCCTGCTGGGCTGGCAGCTCGGCCACATCCTCAGAGCCTCTGCCTTGCTGTTCTCAGCGCGGGCACATTCCACTCCCCGGTGTCTTCAAGGACCTTTTTAAATGCACGTTCTTTTCAGCTCATACGTACTAGCAGGGCATTTATGATCACGCAGGTTGCTGTGTAAGAATGTGACGGCGTCTGTTTGATCACGTATGTGTGTGCTGAGTGAAATGCTCCCTCTGTCTGTAGGCGGCCTTTTCATCAAGCCCCGTGTGGTTTTATCATTTCCTTGCTGGTGTGGATGTATTATATTTCAAAAAGTTACATGGGGTTTTACGTAGAAGACTGCTTGAGCCTTTAAAGTTGAATCACTGACTTTTAGGAAGGATTAAATGGTTAAGCTTATATAAAGTACTAGGTTTAAATAAACTTGACATTAGCCAACACCAAGATGTGTCATCATTTTGAATGAAGAATTAATGTTCAACATTCCCAAATTCATTTTCAGTGTTGGTATAATTTGTAAAAAATACTTGTTTTCAGTTTTTCTTTAAATTTAAAATAAAGCTGATATTTAAAACGTCAGTTTCGTGATCAGCGTGCCGTTTTCAGCGTGCAGTGTGCTGACCGCCTGCACTGCAGGTCTTTGAGAATGTGCCTTGCTTGCTTAACTTCCTGTTTCTAAGAGCAGTTCTGTTTCTGTGGTGATCTCTGCAAGAACAGACACTGAAAAGCAAGTCTCCCGTGACACCCCACCCCTCCCCCGGCAATCACCTTTCTGTGCGGGCGTCTGAGGCAGCCTCCAGGGGGCATACCTGTGCGGGCCTCTGCGGCGGCCTCCGGGGGGCACACCTCTGTGGGCCTCTGCGGTGCCCTCCTGGGGGCACACCTGTGCGGGCCTCTGCGGCGGCCTCCGGGGGGCACACCTCTGTGGGCCTCTGCGGTGGCCTCCGGGGGGCACACCTCTGCGGCGGCCTCCAGGGGGCACACCTGTGCGGGCCTCTGCGGCGGCCTCTGGGGGGCACACCTGTGCGGGCCTCTGCGGCGGCCTCTGGGGGGCATACCTGTGCGGGCCTCTGCGGCGGCCTCTGGGGCGCACCCCCACAGGTGTGCTGTGATTGCTATGGGGGCACATTGGGGCCAGGCCGGTTTTCACTCCTGAATACAGCGTGTGGCCGCTGTTCGTGTCTGTGCCACAGTGGGGGTGTTCCTGTGGGCGGGCCCTCGAGGTGGGCTGCTGTGTCCGGGGAACTTGCTCCCTGCGCCCTTGGGTCCTGACTCCCCTCTGAGCAGCGCGGAGCTCCTGGCTAAACGTGCGAGCCGGTGGGTGCAGGAGGCTCGCTCACACAGTGGCTGTGGTCTGGGCGGGGTTCCTGGTTGGGTGTCTGCGGAGGCTAGCCATGCTATAAGACACATGACACACGGAAGGTCAGGTACCATTTCACAGATGAGGAACCCAAGGCTCAGAGAGAAACTGGCCTTCGGGCCTTGAAACGGTAAGTAGCGAGCCGGACTGGCGTGGCTCCGGGGTGGAGCGTCATCCCATGAACCAGGAGGCCGAGTTCGATTCCCGGTCAGGGCACAGGCCCGGGTTGTGGGCCCCTCCCCAGGAAGAGGCGTGCAGGAGGCCGCCGATGGGTGACATAGTAAGCGGTGGGGCCCTGGGCCCAGTGGGCTGGATCAGGCTTCTGGGGGGAGGCAGCTGGCGGTCCAGGTGCCCCGGGGGCGGGGCGGGGGACTGCTCCCTTTGTCTTGAACTTGGCCGAGAAGCTCAGGTGTATAAAAGCATTCCAGTTCCGTTCCACTCGGGGGCTGGATTCTTGAAGACACCGCCAGGAGCTATTAAAATGAATAATATACACACACACGCAAGAGCAGCTTGCCGTTGAGGAGAAACTCTTTAAAATGTATTTCAGTGCTTTGCTGGTTAATGGCTGGGGGGGAGGGGGGTTAGTAGCTCCCAGCCTCGCTTTTGATTAACTTGCAAATGAGATTTCTCCTCCCCGCTCCCCCACCCCATGCAGGGCCCAGGCCCTCCCATCGTGAATGAAACATCTGGGCTTTAGGATTTGCATCGCGATGCAGAGCAGATGGCAGGTGAAGAGGTGGGGGCAAGGCAGAGCCTGGTCAAGGCCGCCTGCTCGGTAGGCCTCCAGCTCCGGCTCCCGTGTAAATGCAGCGGAGGGCCTGGTGGCTCCTGGTCTTGGCGGCCTTTCCAAGGGGGGTTGGGGTGGGGAAGACCTTCCTCCCTGAGACGGAAAGGGAGCCCCCAATCTCTTCTACTTCCTTAAAAAAATTTTTTTTAATATTTGAATTATTGATTCAATTAATATTTAAATTACTGACGTCAGAGAGGAAGGGAGAGGGAGAGAGAGAGAGAAACATCCATGATGAGAGAGAATCATGGACCGGCTGCCTCCTGCACGCCCCCCACTGGGGATGGAGCCCGCACCCTGGGCCTGTGCCCTGACCGGGGATGCAACCCTGACCTCCTGGTTTGTAGGTCGAGGTGCAGCCCCTGAGCCAGGCCGGCGGTATCTCTTAACGAGTGGTCCCCAGGGCTGACTTGGTCTCTGGAGGGGGGCTCGGTCTGACTCCGGTGGCTCAGCAGCCTGGAGCCCTTAGCGGAGCGGCCGCCTCCGGTGCGTGAGGTTCCCACTCCCGCTCGGGGTTTCAGACCCCCTTGTGACTCAGTGCCCCCTAACATCAGTTCCTCACAAATGGGAGGCCCCATTTCTGCGGAGGGGGCTCTGGGCTCTGCGCGAACGGCAGGGCTGTGTGGCCAGTTGCCCCTCACCCCCAAGATCCAGCACCCACCCCGGTAACCCAACCAAACCTGCGCCAGAACCACGGGCAGGCGCAGAGCCCGGCGCTTGGGGACGGCAGGGGGCGCTGTCCGCCAAGCTTGGCCCCGGCGACCCGGAGCCGCAGCGCGTGCGCCAGGGGCGGGGGCTCCACGGCCGCGGGCGGCGCAGGAGGCGAGGGCCCCGGCAGCCCGCCCGCCTGGCTCTGCGCCGGAATGCAATGTGTTTTGTACAAGATGATGATGATGATGATGATGATAAACAACTCTGAAACGTGCTCCTTGTAGGAAATTCGAGATGTAAAAAGCAAATCGCCCCCGGCCGCGCCCGCAGTCCCGAACCCCGCCTGCGACCCCGCAGAGTGGGCGGCTGGCAGACCCAGGCCCCGGGAGGGCAGCGCTCTGTCTCCAGGCGGGAGCTGAGGTTGGCCCCGCGGAGCCTGCTGCGCAGCCAGCCCAGCCTGTGGGGTGGGGGAACACCAGTGACCGGAGGCCTCCAACCCCAGTGGTCGGCGGGGGTGGTAAGCAGGCCCCCAGCCGTTCCAGAGGTGGGGGCGGTAGTCTCCACCGGTCCGTGCCCTGCCTGTGCCCCAGCCCCAGCCCACCTGGGGGGGCCACCCTCTGGGAGGGTCCCCAGCTCACCTGGGGAGTCACCCTCTGGGAGGGTCCCCAGCCCACCTGGGGGTCACCCTCTGGGAGGGTCCCCAGCCCACCTGGGGGTCACCCTCTAGCTTGCCCTTGGGCAAAGCCTGGGCTCTGGCGGTGGGAAGGGCTTGACGGGGCTGGGGGAGCAGCCCTGGGGAGCCTCCTTTAGCTGCTCTGTCTCAGGCGGGGGAGCTCTGGGTCCTTGGGGAGCACTGGGGTGTGGGCAGCGCTGGGTTTGTTCGTCAGCAGGCTCCCTCCGGCCCAGCTGGCTGCCGTCCCACCTCCAGAGCAGGCGTTTGGGTGGGCACACCCCCTGCCAGCAGCCAGCCCCGCCTGTCTGCGGCCCGGCCCCGCCCTTCTCCAGCCACTTTTCCCGGGAAAACGAGGCCCACACCCCCCTGGGCTCTGAGCGCAGCTTTGAAGGGGCGCTGAGGCCAAGTCAAAACCTCCCGCAAGTCAACAGCTGAGGACCCAGCTCGCCCCCGGGCGGGAGGCTGGCGGCTACAAAGGGACACTGTGAGGCCCAGCAGAAGGGCCCATTCAGCTCTCCCAGGGCGGACTCGCCTGCTCATTAGGTGGGGAGAGCCCTCGTGGGTGGGCTGCAGGGAGGGGCGGGCGGGCAGGGGAGCTGTGCCCCGTGGGGAGGAGCCCGCTGGCCCGACCAGCTAGACCCAGGGCCCAAGGCCAGCCCCTGCCGACCAGCTAGCTGCTCCAGACCGCGCAGGGAGCTGGGGAGGACGGCCTGTCCCTCGGGGACCCCCCATGAGTGGACAGAGCCCGGCACTGGGCAGGGCTTAGCATCTGCCAGACCCCGCTTGTGCCTTCAGCTCGCTGCCCCTCAGCATCCTCTGCCCGGGGTTGGGGTACAGGCCCTGAGAAGGGGACCCCTCAGCTCTGGGGTGGCTGGGGGCCCGGGGGAAGGGCACACCCCACAAGCAGGCGGTGCCTTTCCTCAGGGCGCTGGGCACAGGCTCTCATGTGCTCCGCGTGCCCCGCGGTGAGAAAGGGCGTGTCTGTCATCTCCCCTCACAGCCCGAGGGTGCGCACAGGGGCATGCTGCGGGGCCCCCCAGGGCTCTGGTGGGGAGGCGAGGGACATTCCCCCGGAGGTGCTGATGGACAGGCCCTCGGAAGGCCCGGCACTTCCTGGGAGAGGGGCCCCCTCCACGCGCAGTGGTGCCGCCCGTCCCATGTGGCAGTGGGGCAGCCGAGAGTCATTTCAGGACCTTCCGGGAGTCGCTGCTGTTCCGGTGATGCATCGGCTCTTTTGCTGAAAAATGGTCGGAGGGACTCCTGTGGGCACCTGACTGTGCCCACCCTCTGTGCCAGCTGGCGCGTGGCAGGGCTGGTTTGGAGGGTGGTAAGTGGGTCCCAAGGTGGGGAGGAGTGGGGCACGCAGCTGCCTGGCTCAGGGCCTGGGACTGTGCAGTGCGCGGTGGCGGGGGCCGGGGGGGGGGGGAAGGGGGGACTCCAGGGGCAGCGAAAGGGCGCGCTGCCCAAGCAGGTCGGGGTCCTGAGCAGCATGGCTCCTGGGCGGGACCCTCAGGCTCTGCAGCAGGTGTCTCGGTGGCGGTGATGCCGACCACTGGCCCCGGCGCAGCCAAGCCCAGCCCGCCTCCTCCGCTGCACTGCCCATTTCGGCATCGTCTCCTCCCGCTCAGGGACTCCTGTGGGAATTCCCCCTGGGGGAGGAAGGGAGCCCGTTGTCTCTCCCAGGGACCAGGAAGCGAGTGCGGGACGGGGGAGAAATGGGGGGGGGGGGGTGGGGCTTGCCTAGCGAGGAGCGGGCTGCCCCCAGAGCAGGCTGCAGTTTGGATGGAAAAGCGGGCTGGGTGTCCCTGGAGGCCGGAAGGCTTCTTCCAGCTCTGGGCTGTCAACAAAGCTGGCTGGGCTGTGAGGCTGCTGCTGAGTCCAGGAAGCCCCCAGGTGTCCGAGGGGCCAGGCAAGCGGAGCGGCTTCGCTCCCGCGGCTCGGGGCGTGCATGGAGGACCCGCGGGCGGTGGAATCCGAGCTGAGAGGCTGTGGAGACGAAGGTGACGCCCTCACCCTCGGAGATCTGACTCTTGAAACTAGACGGCTTTTCGGAGCTGGGAGACGTGAAGAGAGCAGGCCCACGACCTTGAGCTGTGTCGCCCCTTACCAGTCTGCGGGGTCTCAGGGACCCCTGGCTGGCTGGGAGGTTAGCTGCGTGCCTGAGGGGCTCGCCGGGGGCACCTCGGTTGCAGGCTCGATTCTGGCCATGGTCGGGGCTCCTGTGGGAGGCAACCTATCGATGTCTCTCTCACATCGATGTCTCTCTCTGTCTCTCCCCCTCCCTTCCTCTCTCTCTAAAAATCAATAAAAAAATATCCTCAGGCCCTGGCTGGTTTGGCTCAGTGGATAGAGCGTCAGCCTGAGGACTGAGGGGTCCCGGGTTCAATTCCAGCCGGGGGCACATGCCGGGTTGCGGTCTCGATCCCCAGTAGGGGGCATGCGGGAGGGAGCTGATCGATGATTCTCTCTCATCATTGATGTTTCTATCTACCTCTCCCTCTCCCTTCCTCTCTGAAGTCAATAAAAATATAAAAAATATATCCTCAGTAGAGGATTAACAACAAAAGAAAGACAATAATAAAAAAACAGTTAAAGTATGTTTTATTGATTTCAGAGAGAAGAAAGGAGAGGGAGAGAGATAGAAACATCAGTGATGAGAGAGAATCATGGATTGGCCACCTCCTGCATGCCCCACACTGGGGATCGAGCCCACAACCTGGGCATGTGTCCTGACCGGGAATCGAACTGTGACCTCCTGGTTCATAGGTCGACGCTCAACCCCTGAGCAACACCGGCTGGGCCACCTCTTTCTGGTTTGATCTTCACAGCTTCTGGGGTGCCAGTCCTGGTGTTGACGCTGCAAGTCATGTGATTCGGGCACCACATGACCCTCCCACCTGCATAGCCACCTAATCTCAGGAATTCGAGCCTCAATTAAGCAGGACCCTCCACAGGAAGGGCTTTGCTGTCCCTCAGCCCTGACCCTTGACGGGCGTCGTCGATGTCGCAGCCTTCCGGACAGTGCTCAGGGCGGCAGTTCCCTCCCGCTGTGCCGGGTGCCTCTTGTTCCCAGTGATTTATTGTGCTCACAACCGGAACATCTGCAGGGAACGGCGGTGCAGGGGTGGGTGGGGGGAAGCCAGAGAGTCCAAGTCGGGAGGGTGTGCGGAGGAGTGTAGAGAGCGCCTGGGAAAGGCCCCTGAGCTGATTGTCATCTGAATCCAGTGGCGTGGGCAGAGACATGCTCTGGAAACATACCTTGCCAGAGGCAGGTGTGTTGTCAGCCTGACCTTTAGCTCAGGCACCAGGGGGTGGGTTTCATTATCTAAGTTCAGCCAGGTGCCAGGAATAGACGCAATTATCCGGGCCCAGACAGGAGTGACAATTACAAAGAAGCCACAAGACTGAAGAATTCCAGTTTGATCTTTAACCAAGATTTCACATAATTTCCTTTAGCTTAAGCTTTAGTAAAACTTCCTGGTATCATATTGTATAAAATAAATGCGCTGCGCCGGCTCTGGGTCACTGTCTCTCCATCAGAGGGCCAGCTGTCCCACCCGGCCCCAGCTTTTCCCTTCTGTCTCTGTGTCTGTCTCTCTCATATTCTCAATCCCCAGCTGCCCCTACTCAGGATTCGTGGACCACTCTCTAGCCACGCTGGACGCGGTAAAAGAGCAAACTTACAGAGGAGGGGGAGGCAGCTCCCCTGATTTCCTCAGCACCTGGCCCCTCCCCACCCACATCTTGGACCATGCACAGACCACCACAAGGAAAGGTGAGGGGTTTGTTTCAGAAACTGACCAGCACTGTCAATTCCAGCGGAGTGTGCAGCACCCTGGCCTGTCACTCGCCAGCATGGGGCCTGGGCTGTGCGGGACCTGCCCCATTTCCTGTGACCGGGGAGGGGGTGAGGGTGGGAAGCAGCCAGGGTGTAGGGAGGCCTGAATGAGACACACGGAGCCCCGGGACACGTTACCCTCTCAGGGAATGGTGGCTGCGTACAAATGACGCGGGAACCTCTCAGTTTGGGGAGACGGGAGCAAAGCACCGCATGTCTGTCTGGCCAGAATCGCTTCCGTGTGTGCTTGGCTCACGCCCCGTGGACCCGCCGTGGCCATCCTCGGTGAGCAAGAACCGCACCTCCAACCCATGGCTACGAAGCACATAGGCCGTTTGAAACAACTGGGTGGTCTGTGGGAGCCAGAGATATTCCCAGGGTGCTTTGCTGCTGGGGGCAGTCTCTCAGAGGCCTGGCCTGATGGTTTTGTGTCCGCTGGGCTCCGTGCAAACACTGATGCTCAGGCGCCTGCCAGGCCCCAGGAATCTGGTTGCGATGCTGTGTGACCCACCGGGCCCGTGGGGGGGAAGGTCCCTCCCGGGCTGAGCTGTAGGGTAACGAGGTGGGGGAGGGCCCAGCCTGCCACAGGGGGGTGAGTGGCCCTCCGTTCTGCCCCCCCTGTGCCCGTCATCACGGGGCCCTTGTCCTAACCTGCCTGCCTCTTTGCCCCATTGTCTGGGCAGCCGCCCCCAGAAGCCGAGGCGGTCCGGAGGCGGTCGCGGCCCATAAGCACTTGTAAAACTCGCTGGGAACAAGAGCACTTTATGTTGGTGGCGACTCCAGCCCAGGCCATTAAGTCTGTCCCGACAGAGGTTGGGGCCCGGGTGGCTGAGCTCACAGGCTTTGTGCAAGCCTCCAGTCAGGGTCCCCTCGGCCGGCCCAGGGGTGAGGGGTGGAGGGGCGAGGGTGGAGGGGTGAGGGTGAAGGGGTGAGGGGTGGAGGGGCGAGAGTGGAGGGGTGAGGTGTGAAAGGGCGAGGGTGGAGGGGTGAGGGGCGAAGGGGCCGAGGGTGAGGGGCGTGGGGATCATGCAGGACCCGCGTGGAGGGCCATGGACCCTCAGAGTGAAACTCACTCACCCCAGGAGGCCTTTGTGTCCATAAGAATAGGGGCGCCCCGACTTTTTCTTCTTTTGTTAAAATTCCCATCACTTCCCAGAGAGAGCAGGAGGGAGGGAGGGGGAGCGAGAGGGAAACACTGATGTGAGAGGGACATCAGTAGGTGGCCTCCCGCCCCCACCCTGCCGGGGGCCAGGGTCAAGCCTGCAACCCAGGTGCTGCCCTTGACTGTGGGACCCGCGACCCTTGGGCCCCTGGGCCGACATTCCAGCCGCTGAGCCACCGGCAGGGCAGGGGCCAGAGCTGCTGCCGGAGGCTGCTCTGCCTGCCTCGGCCTCGGCTCTGGGACGTCACCTCGGACCGGGGTCTCCTCGGGGATCCTCACACGGTCCCCGCCGCGGGGCCGCCCCTCAGGCGCAGAGCCTCAGGCCCGGACGCCGGGGAAGGTGCCGGGATGGTCAGGTTCCAGGGTCCGCGGCAGCTGGCCCCGTCCCTGCTCGAACCCGGGGCTGTCCAGCGGCCAGTCACTGCATGATAGTCACTATTTTACCGGGCATTTTCCTTCCGGACCCTGAAGTCACACACGCTCATGATGGGAAACTGGGAAATCCAGGGAAGACGAGAAGACAGGGCGGGCCGCTCTCCGCCACCCCTCGGGGAAGACGCGGCGGCCTCGGCGCACGCCCCTCCCTCCCACGGCGGCCCTGGGACAGCGTCCCTTCCTCACGGCGCGGGTGAGAGAATCCCGTGTATGTCACGTACCTTAGGGCAAGGCTGGCTTCCATACGCTGTCTGGCCAAGGGTCCCGGACCACGTGGTCCGTGCTCTGTGAGGACGGAGGCTCCCCCGCATACCCCGGGAGGACACGGGCTCCCCCGCATACCCCGCGAGGACACGGGCTCCCCCGCATACCCCGCGAGGACACGGGCTCCCCCGCATACCCCGCGAGGACACGGGCTCCCCCGCATACCCCGCGAGGACACGGGCTCCCCCGCATACCCCGCGAGGACACGGGCTCCCCCGCATACTGATGGACGGTCGGTCCCAGGCCGCAGGTAGAGCTGGACCCTGCCCTCCACACTGCTTGATAATTTGCTTCCACTTCCTCACGGGGTGGGGGGGGGGCACCTTCCCGTCCTCGTTAAACACCCTCCCTCATTACGTTCACGGCTGTGCCACATTCCACCGCACCAATGGGCCGGGCTAGTCAAGTGCTTCCGTTTCCTTGGCCACTCAGACGGTTTTCGTTCAACCGGTTAATGAATCCATTCCTCCGGCACACACTCCCGGAACACCCACGCCGCCTGGAGGGCAGGGCCCGGCTTCCACGCGCCCACCCGCCCCTCCCGTCCCACCATGGGCAGGTGCTCGCGGGCCCCGAGGGGGCGGCGCTTGGTGAACGGGGCGGCGGGCAGCGTCTTAGTCTTTTGAACTCGACCCCAAAGAGCCACCGCGGGAACACGCGAGATGAGCCTCGTGCCCCAGCCTCCACCAGGGCCTCCCCTCCGGCGGCCACCAGCTGTCTCCCGCGGTCGGGCTGTGAGCGGTGGATCTAGCCAGGCCGTCCGCGTGCCGGGGCGTGGGGAGCGAAGCCGCAGGCCAAACGGCCGAGGGTGGGCCACTGTTTCCCTCGGAGGCAGCGCTGGGACGCTGCATTCGCCGCAGCGTGGGCAGCGGAGAGGCTGTTGGAGAAGCAGGTCTGACGGAGGGAGACTGACAGGCGAGAAGGCAAGCAGGGGTCCTGCTGGCTCCCCGCTCGCCCATCGCCGTGGGAAGCCCTCCAGCGAGGTGAGGAGCCTTCACGCCAGAGCATGGGCTCTTGTTTATGGAAGTCTTGCTTCCCGATCAAGTCAAAGTGCCTTTGATTTAGGGAAACGTGGGACGGCCACCCTGTTACAGCTTCCTGTCTCAGGGCGGCAAGGACAAGGCTGGGTAAGGCATCGGTTGGTTCCAGAGAGAGTCCGAGGGCTGTCGGCGCCGAAAAGGTGGCCCTGCGCGCCCGTCCCGTCGGGTGGCCGGCGGAGCGGGGGAAGGGCGGTTGGGAAGAGGAGGGCGGGGGAGTGGCGGGGTCAGCTGGGGCGGGGTGGCCGGTAATTACAGAGCAGGGGGAGCTGGTGGGCAGGGCTGCGGGGTGCAGTCAGCTTGGCCACAGCTGCTGACAGCTGTGTGGGGGGCACTGGCCACCGGCCAACGGGCCTGGGACGCGGGGCCGGCTGTGCACGCCTGGCCTCTTTCCTGGCCAAGGTGGGGTGTCCTGGCCGGTGACCCGTGTCATTACCTGGGCCTCCTCCCCGACCCAGGGCCATTTCACCAAGGCCTGGCTGCACGAAGCTGCCGGTGACCCCAGCGCCGCCTGAGCCCCCGCGTGAGCCCCTGCGTGTGCACGTGTGCACGTGTGCATGTGTGCGCATGTGTGTGGCCCGAGGCGCCGGGTGCTCCCGCGGCAGCTGTGGCCGGCAGCATGCCTCCCTGGGAAACCTCCCGCCCAGCAGGGAGCCGGGCTGAGCGTGCCTAGAGAAACATACGTGTTTGGAAAGAGCCCTCGGCCGAGCCCTGGGAAAGCCGCAGTGCCCGGCCCAGGAATGTCTGCGTCTGGAAGCCGTACAAGGTCAGGGCCAGATGGAGAGAGCTGTGAGAGAGCTGCCGGCGCGGCCTCGACCCCACGCTCCCACGGGAACCGGCGGCGTGCGGTCACGGGCGCGGATTGGTGGCGGGCCGGGAAATGACACGGCAGAGAGCCTTGCCTTCGGTCCCCGGCCCGGCGAGGGGGCTGATGGCTTTTAGGAGTTTTCTCTGAATCTTGGCGCTCAGCAGTGGATGGTTTTGTCCTGGTTTGGCGGCTTTCCACGTACCCTGCGCGGAGTCAGTCAGGCATCTTGGGTCTGTGGGTTTGTGATTGCCATCCGACTTGGGAAAAGCTCAGCCGTTACCTCTCCAAACGGCCTTCCTTCCCTCTCCCTGCGACTTCGTCACACACGTTAGACTCCGGGGTCTGATTTCACACCCTTTTCTCTCGGTGCTTCGTTTTGGACTTTCTCCTGATGTATCTTTAAGGGGATGAATGGAATTTCCCTGCAGCGTTTAATCGGTGCTGCTCTTTCCCATTTATTGCCCACTTGTGTGTGTGTGTGTGGTGTTTTGCTTTTTTTGTCTCTGGGAGTTAATTTGTTTCTTTTTCACATCTTCCATTTCTCTCTTTGTCACGTTCTTATTTCCCGTTACCTACTCGAGCATACGAAGCATATTTGTAAGAGTGTAAAAAGTCTTATTTTAAAATTAATGTGCAGTGAGATCAGCGATTTAGGTGTGCAGTTTAGGACTTTAACCCGGGGACGGATCAGTGCAAGCAGCACGGTGATCAGAAAGCACACGTTTTCATAGCCCCCTGTGCGCCCCCCCCCCCCCACGCCTTCACACGCTCCATCCCTCGGAGCGGGTGAGCGGGAGATGCATCACCAGAGCAGGCTGCAGGCCTGGAGGTGGTGTGTGGCTGCAGGGCCCGGCCGCCTGGCCTCCTGCCCCCCCCCCCCCGCCCCCTCCTCTCCCCAGCCTCTCTGGCTGAGGCTCACACTCAGCAGCAGAGCTGTGTGTGTGGGGGGGTCTTCTGCATGTGCCCCGCCCCCTGAACATGAAAGTGAGCTCCGGGTGTGCCAGAAACCGCCCACAAATCCATCTTGCTCCGCTGAGCTGCTTCCTGCCAGGAGGTAAGGCTGGTGTGATGAACGCGGGTCCTGGTCCGTCCAGGCGTCCAGGCAGGGAAGGTATGGTCTTCCATTGCCACCTCCTCCGATCCCTGGAGCTCCGCCCCCCTCCCTGGAGTGCCAGGTGGGGAGGAGGCGTGCCCGTTTGTTGCATCAGCACGGCATTCAGGGGGCGGCCAGCAGGAAGGGCGGGTGGTGAGAGGCTCATGCTGGGCCCGTGCAGAGGGTCCTGCCCCGCGGCCCTGCAGCCCACGCCTCTCCCCAGGGCATCTGGGCCAGGCTTTCTGCACGTCTGTCTCCTCTCCCGTGACCATCCACATCGGAGGCAGGGCAGGGTCTCTGTCACGGAGGAGTGGCAGGAAGCTCCGGGGAGCTTATCACCGTGCCCGAGCCCGGAGACCAAGAGGGAGTCCATTCCATCCTCCCTGCCCGCCCCTGCCCGGCAGCTCATTTCCGGCGGCGGAAAATCTCTGAACTGGTTACCCATGGCCCGCCTCCCCTTCCTCCTGTCTGGGAGGGTGACAAGCAGGGGGGCAATGCCAGTGTGGACCCCATCTTTGCGTGGGAGGGACACGACCGCCTGCCATTTGGTGAAGGGGTTGGTAGGCGCATACATGTGAGTGTGTGTGATGTGTGCACCGTCATTCACCGCCTGGCTCCTGGGAGCATCCCGCACCAGGAAAAGCCTGCTCCTGAGCCGGCTCTGGGCTGCGGCCTCTGCAGGTCTAACACTGCATGCCGCCTGCGCTTGGCCCCGCCCCTCCCTGCCCCTGGCCCCGCCCTTCCCGCTCGTGGCCCCGCCCTCCCCGCGCCTGGCCCCGCCCCTCCTGCACCTGGCCCCGCCCCACCTGGCCCCTGGCCCCGCCCTACATCCAACATTGCACTCCCGGCTCTGGCCTCACCCCTTGCCTTGCCCCGCCCCGCACCTGGCTCTGCCTCACTGCACGACCTCTAGTCACCCCAGCCCGCACCGCCCAGCCCAGCGTGAGCCTCTAACCACGCGTCCACAAGCCCGCCCCGCAGACCTGCCGGCCGGTCACGTGCGGGACCCTGAGCGATGGCAGGTTGCCCAGGCTGCTTCTCAGACAAGCAGGGGCCCGTCCCGGCCCCGTCCCGGGGCAGCTGCTCGGCCTGTGTGGGTAATGACAGGGCGTCTGGGGGCCCAGCAGCTGCGAAGGCTCTGGCTGGGAGCTTCCCAGCTGGCCTGCCTCCCCAGCCGCCATCACTCAGCGGGCCCTGGGGAACCCTCGCCAGCTTCCGGGGCCGCACGCTGCGAGCCAGGCACCTGCCACGTCTCATCCTCCCGCGGCCCTAACAGGTGGACGCGGGCTCTCCTGTGAGAGATGAGGACATTAGGATGCGCAGGAGGCCTCCCAGGACCCAGCAGGAACCAGACCTGGGCGTCCAGCTGGCAAAGCTGTGACCCTCTCTGTCCTCAAGGAACCAGGGGTGAAAGCCCTCCACACCAGCCCCGCCTCTCCCACCCCTGGGCTCTGGGTGCACGCGCCGAGGTCCAGGGAGTGCAGCGCAATATTGCCTGGGTCCCCTGCCACGTGCGCAGAGGACGGGAATGGCCGCGGATCCCTCTCCTCCCCAGATTCAGCCTCCGCCCTGTTCCTGGGGGACCCCTCCACTCTCCTCACTTCTCATTGCAGGGTGGGCTTGACCCGTTCTTGGATGTCATACCCGTGGACCGCCCAGTGCGCATTCTCTGTGTCTTCTGCTCACTGCCGGCTCTGCGAGATCACCCGCGCGGCTGTGCTCAGCAATGGTGCATTCTGGGTGACATTACTGCAGGGCATGCCTATCCTAAAACATTATTTGTTGTTTATTTGAAATTCCAGGTCCCCGGGTGTCCTGTACTGTATCTGGCAGCCCCCTTCCCTTCTCCTGCTCGTGGCTACTCTGTAGTGTTCCACGCCGGGCGATTCCCAGGAAAGCTGCTGTGAATATCCGAGTGAGTGTCCTCTGGGGAACGCGTGCACTAATCTCTTGTGGGCGGGGTTTCCGGGTCAGAGGAAATGGTACGTTCAGTGCAGTCTGCCTGCCCAAAGGCCTTGCAAAGGGTGCCCATCTCCCCTCCACCAGCCTGTGCCGCCGTGCCAGTCACTGCGTGCCCGCCAGTGCCGGGAATGCCCTGCCCTTCCCACTGCAGTCACCCTAGTGGGCGTGTTGTGCTTCAGTCTCACTGTGTTTTTGGTTTTGTATTTTTAAATATATTTTTATTGATTTCAGAGAGGAAGGGAGAGGGAGAGAGAGATAGAAGCATCAATGATGAGAGAGAATCATTGACCAGCTGCCTCCCGCACGCCCCCTACCGGGGATGGAGCCCGCAACCCGGGCATGTGCCCTTGACCGGAATCGAACCCAGCGCCCGTTGGTCTGCAGGCTGAGGCTCTATCCACTGAGCCACACCAGCCAGGCAGTCTCACTGTGGTTTTAATTTACAAATCCCCGAGGACCCGGGAAGCGAGGCACCTTCTCGCCTGTGCAGCGGCCTGCCTCGCCTTTGAGTTGCCTGTCCTCGCGTGTCGCCCTCTGCTAAGTTGGGGTGTCTGCCTTTGTGTCGCACTGCAGGCACTCCTCAGACAGCTGGGATACAGTGACGTGTTGCATACACGTCAGCGGTCGTCTCGGGGAGGTTTGGGGAACAGCTGAGGGAGGTGTCTGGCTGGTTGTGGGTCTTGGGGTGACGTAGGATCGGGGGGAGGAGGAGTGGAGTGAGAACTGCTTGGATAGGGAACTGGGACTCCCAGAAGGGCCGTGGAGGGGCCCAGGGAAGACCAGACTGGGTTTTTCTGAACGTCTCCCTCGTCCCGAGACGGGCCACGTGGGGCCCTCCGGTGACTTCAGAGCTGGGTCTGAGGCTGCAGCTGGGCGTCCATCGTGTTGAGTTTATCATGGGCCTCGGGAAACGTAAAGATCTTTCCAGAACTTTGCAGATGTCCCAGCACAGACTGTCCCACATCGCACACCCCGAGGACAGAGCGCCTTATTTTTCACTGAGGGGTGAACCCCCAGAACACACGCTTGAGGAGAACGGGCCGTTTCCTACTTGGACCCCCATGGCATGCAACAGGTGCACTTCGCTCGTAAATCAAGGCCGTGCGCCGGCGCCGCGTATGGTAATTCTCGCTGGAGGAGAAATTAAAATGCGCTGGAATTATAAATGCTGTCACACAAAGGACTACCGTCGCGTAATTGATGACTTCCTCTCGGATGCATCGAATACGTTAACCTGATTGCTATGCAGATGACGTTCGTTAATTTGCTTTTATAATTAATTTAGTTCCGAGAGCTGCTTTGGGTGCAAGATTTCATAGGAGGCAGAGAATGGCTCAAGGCGGCAGGTGGCATGAAGAATTGTGGCAGCAAAGAAAGACTGCAAGTCTGATGGGAACGGCAGTTGCTGGGGGACCGAGCGGTAGAAGCGAGCACAGCGGGGCCCGGGGGGTGGGGGTGGGGGGTCGTGTCTGAGCGCGTGTTCCCAGTGCGGCCGCGTTTTCCTCGGGGTGCCTGGCGCGTGGCCCGCACTCGGGGTTTCAGAACGGAGAGTCAGCGGTTCAGTGGGGCCCACGGGGCTGCCTTGAGGCTGGTGCGCGCCGGGCGTGGCGTGACCGTTACGGAGGAGAAGCAGGCGGGCGCCAGTCTCGGTTGAAGAGACGGGCGCCTAGATCAGGGCTGAGGGAGAGCGAGCCTGGAGAATAAGAAACCGATGCGAGGAGGGCTCCCAGCACCGGGCCCCCTGAGGGGGGGCGGGGCCCGCACGGGCGGCTGCACAGCTCCGCTGCAGGCTTCACACCTGACCCCCATGCAGTGGAGGGAGAGGGGCCTCAAGCTCCTGCCTGGAGAGGAACCAGCCTTGGTTGGCTTCTACCGGGAATTTGGCCTGGAGGTCCCCGCCCCCGCCCCCGCCCCCACCCCAACCCTCATCTCAGGATGCGCGCAGAGAGCTGCGCGGGGCCGAGCTGGTGGCTCGTGGGGCCTTGATCTCGGTCATGCTGGGCAGCCGCTGGGCAGCCAGAGGGGCTAAGGCTTTCTGGACCTACTGCTGTCTCCTGAGAAGTGAGGGAGGAGAAACCGCTTCTCCAAACCCAGTGTTCCCACCCCGTCCAGGCCCCACGGTCCTCTTCAGAGAGGCACGTGTGCAGTAAACGTGAGAATACTGGCGCCTTCAACCTGCCCTGCACGGAGGACCGGAATACCAGGCGCACCAGTTAATCACGCGGATTCTTTCCATCGATGGAGTCACACGTATGCTGACACGTATGCGATGATGTGACGTGTGTGCTATTTTGTTGTCTTGCTCCTTCAGATGACCGCTCGTTCCGACCAATGGCACACGCACTGTCTGAGCAGCACTTCACAACGTGCGAAGAAGTGGGAAATGGGGTCTTTGAATGGTCTGCCTCCAAACAAGGAAAGCTCTATCGGGACGGTACCCACAAATTACCCGAAAGACGGGGGAATGTGTAGCCAGCAATGGACATGACTTTGAACAAAGCACTTTTGAAGTTTCTCTTGAAATTATGGTGTTTTCTTGGATGACAAAATCCGCATTATTAACCGGTAAAGCGTCAATCCGCATTATTAACCGGTACACCTAGTAAGTCCGCAGGCTCAGTGGCTGCCACTGAATGTGGAACGTGCAGACCTGTTTGAGCAGAGCTTCGGGGACAGCACTTCCAGGCTGGATTGGCTGCCTGTTTCCCAGATTTATTGTGATATCAGAGGCCCGGTGCACAGAATTCGTGCCGGGGGGCAGGGGTGTCCCTCAGCCTGGCCTGCACCCTCTCCGATCCGGGCCCCCTCGGGAGATGTCTGCCTGTCGGTTTGGGCCAGGATCAGGCCTAACCTGCAGTTGGATATCGCTCTCACAATCTGGGACTGCTGGCAGGGGGTGTGCAGGAGGCAGCCATGGGTGGTTCTTTCTCATCCATGTTTCTCTCTCCCTCTAAAAGCAAAAAAAAAAAAAAATATATATATATATATATATATATAAAAAACAGGAGCTCCATCCAAAGATTCGTACACATCAAGATATTCTGAAGCCCTCCTGTAGGATTTCGATATTGAGCTTTTGTTATATGCCGTGTTCTGCGTCTCCGTATCGTTTAGGGATAGATTCCAGCGTCTTGGTAACGGCAGCCTTGTTTTCAGCTACTGTGGTTCTCTCAAAGCCTCAAAACCGGAAAGCCGTGTGTTGAACCGTTTGATCAAGGATCGCCAATATTTCGAGCAACAGACATCCAGAATTTAGAGGACTCGTTTACCAGACACGCAGGACCGCCGTGGTGGGGCCCTCTGACCGACTTCAAACGCTCGACCTTTTCCAAGGTCGACGGCGGGTAGCAAGGAGGACGCTAACGCGTGCTTCTGGTCTTTGGCTTTCCCTGTCCCCATCAGCCGTGCCACAAAGCGTTGGCGACGACGGCCTTTACTTGTCTGGGAGCCGACCGCAGCGTTGCGGGGTTCTGGTCTTGACTCACATGCGCACCGTCACCGCCCCAAGGACACTGAGGCTTCAGCGGCGTCTTCGCTCAGGAAGGGCGCTGTTCTCACCAGGACGCTGTGACCCGCAGACTCGGTACTTGTGTTCTCGCTGCGAAACCGGGGCTGTTTAGCTTCAACGCCGACCTCACAGGAGTGTTCAGGGTGCTCTCCGGAGACACACAGCGAAGGGAAGAGCTCCCCAGAGCTTTACTCCGAGCCAGTGGCTTGGCGTGAAGTCACGGAAACCTTTGGAGTGAACTGATTTTCTGTTGGAAGAAGCTGACGACACCGAAATACAACACATTTTTAATGAATTGTGTAGTTTTTCTAGCGGAGCCAACACGTGAGCAGTAATAGCTTCACTTTTGTGTGCAAGAACATGACAGTTTGGAATTGAAAATGAATAAAACGCGAATCCCACTTTTAATTAGGATGTAGAAAGTGATAAAAGACTGGCTTCCTGAGGAACTACTAAGAACACACTGGACAAAAATGATTTTTAAAAACCATGTTGTTACTGATTTTTACATAGAGAGGAAGGGAGAGGAAGGGATCGAAACATCGAGAGAGACACCTCGATCGGCTGCCTCCTGCACGCCCCCTGTTGGGGATCGAACCTGCAACCCGGGCATGTATTCTGACTGGGAATCGAACCCGGGACTTTCTTGGTCTAGCCCAGTGGTTGGCAAACTCATTCGTCCACAGCGCCAAATAGCAACAGCACAACGATTGAAATTTCTTTGGAGAGCCACATTTTTTACACTTCAACGTCTTCTAACGCCACTTCTTCAACATAGACTCGCCCAGGCCGTGGTCTTTTGTGGAAGAGCCACACTCCAGGGGCCAAAGAGCCCGCCTGTGGCTCGCGAGCCGCAGTTTGCCGACCACGGGTCTAGGGGATGAGGCTCAGTCCACTGAGCTACACCAGCTGGGCAAAAATGGGTTTTAATATAATATTCATAAATATTTTAAAAAGCCATTGATGAGCTGAGGATGCAAAACAAAATGTATATTCCAGGGAGAGAGACCAGTTCTTCCCAGATGAGTGAGACCCATGGCTGATTTTGTACCCAGAGATGTTGTTCAGATGGCATATGGGTGGCGTGTTCAGAGGCGTATGGGTGGGCGGAGGAGTTAGCTTGCCATAGGTGAAGGCTTTTTGCTGGAATAAAAGAGCAAAACTTAAAAAATATGTAAAAAAAAATGTAAATTACAGCTGACATGCAACGTTAGTTTCCGGCGTCCAGCATAGTGGGTAGACATTTATGTACCTTACAAATTGACCTTAAGATAGCCAAGCCTTTACTACTGTGCGGGCTGGCACGAGGGGTTGGGATTCCGAGAGTGCCAAATGCAAAACTCATCTTCTCTGCCTCCCGATGAGCTGAGGAGGCTACGGCTGTGGGTGTGGGCAGACCCAGGGCCTCCTCATGCCTGGCCCCAAAGCTGTGCCAAAAATCTTGAACATTTTGAAACCAGAAGGAAACAGACATGAGTTACACTTCCGCGCAAACCCAACTCCGTCCCTAAGTGCATCCAAGTAATCAACCCTTTGCTTAGGTCCTTACCGGAGGAGAGGACACCCGCTGTCCGGCCTCATCTCTACCTTTCTGTGATATGCAGTCTCCAGAATTGAATTTAAAAAGACAGAACCTGTAACGAAGCAGGAAGACAAGACTCAGAATCAAGAGGAAAAAAGAGTAAAGAGAAGCAGACCCACAAATGATCCAGATGTTGGAATGAACAGACAAGACCTTTCAAATGAAGACTTAGTGCGAATGTTTTAAAGATTAGAGGGGGAAAATGGGCAATGTGGTTGAGCAGACGGAGAATTTTGCTGGAGAAGTGGAAACTCTCAAATACAAATGCATGGGAATTGTAGAACTGGGAACAACAACACAATGTGTGAAATAAAACTAAAAAGGCTTGGCCGTAACAGACTGGACAGGGCAGAGTAAAGGACCCGCCAACTCCGGCACCGTCAGCAGAAAGGATCCCCGCGGAAGCAGAGAGAGCATCACAAACGAGGAGGACAGAGGACAGAGCTGTATCATGTGGTGAACATATTTCACATACACGTTGCCTGTTGTCTCTCACATAACCCCTGACCCCCTGGACGGAGGGCTTGCCTGGCGGCGTTGTGCCTGGCAAAGGCTGTGGTGCGGCCCCAGCACCGGGCCTTGTGTACCGAGTGGCCCGCAAGAAGAGCAGACTGGAGCCTCCTGCCGCCGTCTGGGAGGGGCCCCGGCTCGCCTTGTGTTCACACATCTGTCGGCACGCGGTTCCAGCTATGTGGTCATTTCAGAGAGAGACAAAGGTGGACGTGTGACCGAGGCCTTCCCGGCCACGTGTCTGATGAAGACGGAGAGGATGGATGCTAGGAGATGAGAGGAGTAAGAGAGACTTTCTGGCTTTTCAGAGAGAGATGGAGAAGGAGAGAGGGAGCGGGAGAGGGGGAGGGGGATGAAGAGAGGGAGGGAGGGGGGAGAGAGGGGGGAGAGGGAGAAGGGAAGGGAGGGAGAGGAAGGGGGAGGGAGAGGGGGATGAAGAAGGGGAGGGGGAGGGGGAGAGAGAGGGAGAGGGAAAGGGAGGGAGAGTCAGGGGGAGAGAGAGGGGGATGAAGAAGGAGAGGGGGAGGGGGAGAGAGAGGGAGAGGGAAAGGGAGGGAGAGGAAGGGGGAGGGGGAGGGAGAGGGAAAGGGAGGGAGAGAAAGGGGGAGGGAGAGGGGGATGAAGAAGGAGAGGGGGAGGGGGAGAGAGAGGGAGAGGGAAAGGGAGGGAGAGGAAGGGGGAGGGGGATGAAGAAGGGGAGGGGGAGGGGGAGAGAGAGGGAGAGGGAAAGGGAGGGAGAGTCAGGGGGAGAGAGAGGGGGATGAAGAAGGAGAGGGGGAGGGGGAGAGAGAGGGAGAGGGAAAGGGAGGGAGAGGAAGGGGGAGGGAGAGGGGGATGAAGAAGGAGAGGGGGAGGGGGAGAGAGAGGGAGAGGGAAAGGGAGGGAGAGGAAGGGGGAGGGGGAGGGAGAGGGAAAGGGAGGGAGAGAAAGGGGGAGGGAGAGGGGGATGAAGAAGGGGAGGGGGGAGGGGGAGAGAGAGGGAGAGGGAAAGGGAGGGAGAGGAAGGGGGAGAGAGAGGGGGATGAAGAAGGAGAGGGGGGAGGGGGAGAGAGAGGGAGAGGGAAAGGGAGGGAGAGGAAGGGGGAGGGAGAGGGAGAGGGGGAGGGAGAGAGAACTCAGACACAGTTCCTGCCTAGAGAGGCCTGTAGACTAGGAGGGAGATGGGTGCAACCAGAGCTGTGGGTGGTGGGTGGTGGGTACAGGGGGCACCAAGGGGAGGTGGCAGCCAGGTCCCAGATGCCCCACCCCAGCTAGATTAGCAGGGGACATCCCATTGCCTCTGCTCCTGGCCTAATGTCCACTCTGCCCCAGGCCTCTCGCCGCTGAAGACCTGCTCACCGTTTCCCAGCCCCCTTCCTGTCCGCCCCTCCCCCCCACAGCCCCCCAGGGCCCCACAGCTGGACTGACCGTTCGAGCAGGGCAACTGCAGGTCCCTGGTGACACATGACCTTTGCCTCCTGAAACCTAGGCCCCCCAGAGCCCATCCTCAGGGACCTGGGCTCTGTGGTGGGGGCCCTGCCTGTCCCCCCACGATGCAGCCAGAGCACCTGGAGGAAGCTGCTTGGTCCCCGCCGGGCAGCCACCCCGGCAGCGGAGCCCCAGGGAGCCTGGGAGTCAGCGCGCCGTCCGGTCCTGGGTGGGGATGCCAGGCAGCTGGTGGCACAATGCCAGCTCCTCCGCCCAGACCGAAGGCTCGGTCCTGGGCCGGCCTCGCCCTGGGGCCGGGGGGCGGCTGGCGGGGTCGCCGCTCCTCTCCTGTCAGAACCTGACACGCTCCATCCTGCCGCCGAAATCCGCTCTTTGAAGCCAGGCACGGCGGGGAATTGGGGGGAGCGCGTTTCGACTTCAAGGTGGATTGGGATCACGCAAACGAGGGAGAGCTTCGTGCTGCCTTTGGTCGGGGACGAAAGGGGGAAGCTGGCTGCCAGGGAGCGTGTCTCAGCCCCTGACAGCAGCCGGTCAGCCACGTGTTCCCGCAGCGGTGATGGGCGCCGGGCCCTGGACAGACAGGCTGACAGGTGCCTCCCCGAGGCCTCCGTCCAGCCAAGGAGCATCGCTGGGAAGATCTCCACGGCCACGCCAGGGCCGCTCTGGCTGCTCTGATGCCGTTTGAGGAAGTGACTCGGCCTCAGAGCTCAGCTCCCAGCCCCAGGCAGGGTATCTCCTCCCCCGCCAGGAAGAGGTTAAGAAATCCCGATCAAAAGCCTGGATTCAGCCCAGCCCGGGGGGCCCAGGGGTGAGCGTTGGCCTCGGAACCAGGAGGTCAGGGTTCGATTCCAAGGCAGGGCACATGCCCGGGGTGTGGGCTCCATCCCTAGTGGGGGGCGTGCAGGAGGCAGCTGACCAATGATTCTCTGTCATCACAGATGTTTCTCTCTCTCCCTTCCTCTCTGACATCAATAAAAATATATTAAAAAAAATAAAAAAGCTTGGATTCAAACCCCTGTCACTGGCACTTGCTGCTGGGTGGCCTTGGGCAAGTGGCTTCACCTCTCTGAACCTCGGCTTCTTGGGAAAGCTGGGGTAATAGTCACCGCCACCTCCTCGGGTGCTGGAGGATGAAATGACAGAGGCACAGGCAGTGTTTCACACGCACTGTCTCGCACACGCTGGCACGCCAGATGTAAACAGTAGCGACCGATGACGGCGGTGCCCGGTCACAGCCTCGGCTCCTGTGAACAGTGAGGTTTCACGTGAGCACCCACCTCTGATCACGCACCGTCTCCCCCTGCCCCGAGGGCCCTGTGCTGCCCCCTGGCCTCAGGCCGCCCAGCTGCCCCAAGCAGACGTGAGCTGAAACGCTCCTCGAATCTGGGCAGGCTGTTCCTGCTCCGAATTGCCTTTCCACCCGGCAGTCTCCCTGGGCAGGCCCTCTTAGGGGCCACTCTCTCCAGGAAGCCTTCCTGGATTTCCCCTCTCATAGCCCTGCGCTTTCCCTCCGTGATTCCTCTCAACTCGGCTGAGGAGCCCTCCAGACAGAGACTGGGTTTCCTGACCCGGTGTCCCACAGGCGGGGGTTTCCACATGGCTGACCCACCCAGAGCTGGGCCGTGGGCCGGGCCTGGCCTGGTCTCGGCAGGGTGTGGCGTGCTCGCAGGATGAGCTGAGGTCTGAGGCTGGAGGAAGGAGCAGCTGCTGCTTTGCCAGCCTCTGCAGCTCAGTGTCCCGGGGCCGGCGGGGCAGGCGGAGGCCCTGGTGGGCAAGGATGCCCGGGGACAGGGCTGGGGTCTGGGTGCTGTCTCTGTTGTGTATTTAAAGGAACAACGACCCACGTTCACCGGGTGCCCCTGGTGGAAAGGTTCCGGTTTGGCAAATGTGTGCGTGGCAGGAGGGCCCACCTGGGCGCTGAGCTTGTCCTACGGGCACCCCGGAGGGGGCATTCCCAGGAGGCGGCCCACCTTCCCCGCCCTGGGCTCCTGCCCGCTGCATACAGGGCGAGGGGCTGAAACCCGGGGGAGGGCAGGGGGGGGACCAGGTGGGGGAGCAGCAGGGATGTGCAACTCAGGACCTTCAGAACCGCCCTTCCCATCCCCAGACTCAGGGCTCCCCTCCCCGTCCCCTCTGCCTGGCGCCCTACTCGGACCCAGCGCCCCGGGAAGGGAGGGCGCACCATCTAAGGAGTTTGGGGAGTCCCTAGTGGCCAATAAGACCCCCACTGTCCATTAAAAACACTTAAAGGCCCCTGAGGAGGAAAAAAAAGAATAAAAGAAAGAAAGAAAGAAAAATAAAGGACCCGAGAGTCCTGTGGTGAAGAAGGGAGCCTGTCTACGGAACCGAGGCTGCATGAACTTGCCTCAAAAGGACCAGGCCCTGCCCGGGCTGGACCGCTCAGTGGTTAGAGCGTCAGCCTGTGGGCCGAAGGGTCACGGGTTCGATTCCAGCCAAGGGCACGGGCCTCGGTTGCAAGTTCAGTCCCCGGCCCCGGTTGGGGCTCCTGGGGGGAGGTAGCCAATCAGTGTGTCTCTCTCAGGTCGCTGTTTCTCCCTCCTCCTCCCCCTCCCCCCTCCCCGCTCCCTTCCACTCGCTCTAAAAACCGATAGGAAAAATACCTTCACTCCTTGGGTGAGGATTAGCGAAAAAGAGAAAAGGCCAGACACAATACAGGGGCAAGCGTAGCCTGCAGGGGCCCGGGCCTGGTTGGGCGTGAATAAAGCTATTGTGCCAATCATAACCTGCGGGTCCTTTTCCACGGGAGCAAGGCACCCCCCTCCCCCTCCCCCCCCCCCCCCCCCCCGCGTGTCTGAGGCCAGGTTCCCTCACATCCGTGCCGTCAGAGCAGCCGATACCTAATCAACGTCCTAATCGCGCCTTATCCATAGGCGGAGGTGGGCACCTTGGGCCTGGCAGCTGTAGTTGACTGATTTCTGATTTAAGCCGTCATCTCCCTCCTCCCCTCTCTCTGCCCCTCCCCTCCCCTCCCTCCTCCCCTCCCTCCCTCCCCTGATGGTTTATGCAGGCGGTTATGAGCTGAGAGCGTGTGTGCCCACAGCCTCTTCTTTTCGAGTCGGGCTGTTTATGTTTCACGCGCAGGATCTGTCCCTGAGCTGCTGTGTCATCGCCACGTGAATAATTCAGGGCCTCGTTCCGCGGGCAAAGGGCAGGGTGTGATGGGCCGGCTGTGGCGGTGCTGGCGCTGCCCGGTGCGCACCGCCCAGCCAGCAGCCCTGTCACCGCGCCATCTTCGACATGTGCTGAGGTTTGCCTTATTTTAAATTCTGCACCAAGGGAGGCTTTTAACATTCCGATGCCAGGTCTTCTGTAGACACTACCCCGGAACGCACGTGCACCAGTTGGCTCCCCCAGGGCTGCAGGCCCCGTGGGCCTGCTTTGGGAACTGCCAACATGGTGCTCACAGGGACGGGGCGTGCACGGGCTGGGCGGCTGGGCGGCCGGGCGGGACCCCTTCCCCCGGGGGGCTCCCCGCCAGGCGAGCCCAGCGAAGGGTGCTGGGTCGGACGAGCACCTTAGCGCGATGAGCAGACAGCGTCCTCTGCCCTGCGGTCGGACGGTGGCCGGCGTCTCGGACCCCAGACCCTCGCGCATCTCGGCCTCCGTTGGCCTGGTGGGCCCGGCCCTCCTGATTCTCCCCGCGACTGAGTTGGGGCCTCAGAAAAGGTCTGAAATGATGGGACTGCCCCGTCCGGCGCGGCTCGGGGCACGGAGCGCCGCCCCGCGGACGGAGGACGGAGGGCCTCAGGCTCCGGCTGGCCTAGGGCACGTGCCTGGACGGTGGCTCCTCCTCAGCCCCTGCAGGACGCGTGCAGGGGCAGCTCACATCGATGTTTCTCTGTCTCTCCCCCTCCCTCCGCGCTCTCTAAAAGTCCAGGGAAATGCCGTCGGGTGAGGGTTAGCAGCAGCAGCAGCAGCAGCAGGAAAGGAGACCGGCCCCTCGTCTCGGGCCGTGCTGACAATGAAGGGAGCGCACACAGGGCCGCGGCGCGAGTGCAATGAATATCCGTGGATATTAGACACTACCTTTAAAATCAATTTATTTAAAAATATATCTTTATGGATTTCAGAGAGAGAACCACGGATCGGCTGCCTCCTGCACGCCCCCCACTGGGGATGGAGCCCACAATCCGGGCCTGTGCCCTGACCGGGAATCGAACCCTGAACTCCGGGTCATAGGTCGACGCTCAGCCCCTGAGCCCCGCCGGCCGGGCGGAGCGTGCAGTTTCTAACCGCCTGTTGCTCTCCCCCCTTCCCTGTGAACAAACGTGAAGCGGCGCCGTGGACTAGGGCCGGGCAGCCCAGCCTGCTCCCCTCCGGGCTGTGGCCCCGACAGGCACTGCCTTTCTCGAGCCCCGGGTGCTCATCCAGGTCAGGGCAGCGGCACCTGCGCAGGGCGAGGCTGGGAAACGGCGGCAGCTGCGTGAGGACCCAGCACGAGGCCCAGCAGCTGCCCCGCGGCCGCCCGCTCGCGCGTGTCCTCCGGGTGGAGGGGGCGGAGAGGCTGCTGGGCCGGGGCAGAGTCCGCGTCCTGCGGACACACGCAGCCGCGCTCGCTCCGAGGCCGGGACAGGCGCGCAGGTGAGGGGCGCAGGGCGCGGTGGTCGCAGCTTTCTAGGAAATGAGTCCGTGCCTGCTGGCGGGGCTCGGGGGCTGAGCGTCGACCTAGGAACCAGGAGGTCAGGGTTTGCTTCCCGGTCAGGGCACAGGCCTGGGTTGCGGGCTATGTCCCCAGTGGGGGGCGTGCAGGAGGCAGCCGGTCTGTGATTCTCTCATCATGGATGCCTCTCTCTCTCTCTCTCTCCCTTCCTCTCTGAGATCAATGAAAACACATTTCTAAAAAAGAACCAGAGGAGAGAAGGGAGCGCAGTGGGCACTGGTGCGGCGTCCGTCCCAGAAAGCCGGTGGGCACTTCCCCCTGGACAGGACCGTCGCTGAGCCTGGCGAGGCCGCCAGGGGCCTCCCGTTTCTGGGGCAGCTGCAGCTTTCCGTGATCGCCGCCCCGTAGTGCCCCGGAGACTGGTGAGCAGCAGCCGCCAGCCGTCCAGGAAGAATGAAGCCGTTGCGTTCACGGCTCTACCCACTCGCGACCCGCCTCCGGAGAGCGCTTCCGCCTCGGCCGCCGGGGGTCCCTGGATGAACCGAAGGGGAGCGGGCGGCCAGGAGGCCAGGGCGAGAGGTCACGGCTGGGCGGCAGCTCGGCGTTGCGGGCGGCAGCAGTCCAGCCCAGGTCGGCGGCTGGCATCCCTGACGTTGGCACCTGCTTCTCGGGGGTGGAAGCGTGTCCCACGGTGGAATCACAGGGAGCAAAGCCGGGCGTGGCAGGGCCCGGGCAGTCTGGGCAGACCCCGGCGGCCGGCGCTCCTTGCCGGGAGGCATGGAGGCATGGCTGCGGTGGGGACTGTCTGGGTCCGTGGGGCCAGCAGGGCCAACAGAGCCCTCCTCTCTCCTGGAGCTCGGCCAGCGTGGCTGCCTGGGTGAAGGTCAGAGAAAGGTCAAGAACATGGATTCAGCTTTGGGCCTGGCTGCCTGCCTTTTTCCCCACCATTGCAGGGACGGCCCGACCAGGACCAAGAAGACAAGTCCGACGGGTCGCCCTGTTGGTGTGGCCTCTGGTCCTACAGAGCTGGGGCGCTCCTCCCAGGGTGAGCTGGAGACCCCGCTGTCCTGGTGGGGTGTCTGTTAGGGGAGGAGGCTTGGGGGAGGGGTGGGCTAATCGGGGCACGTGGGACTGTGCTCTCAGGGGCAGGGGGTGGCGCTCGGTGGACAGGGCCCAGCTCCCAGGCTCCCAGGCTCCCTGGGGGCGGGGCTGTGACCGATCCTTCTTCTGAGGGCCTCTGTGCCGGGGAGAGCGAGGCAGTGCCCGTCACACCATGGGGCTGAGGGGCTGTGGGCCTCCGGGAGCCTTGGGTGAGGGTCCTGGGGACTTCCTCCCGGGTGCAGGCTCTGTGCCAAGCAGGGGATGCACCTGTAAGGACCCAGACGCTGCCCAGCTGTCCTGCGGAGACCGGCAGAGCGGGCCGTCTGGGTCTGCCACCGTGACCGACTGCAGGGCACCAGGCGTGGGCAGGCCTCGGGCTCGGCCGCGGGGTCTAACCGGAGGTCAGACACCAGGCCTAAGTCCCTAGCTGCTCCTTAGGCCCCCGAGCCGTTGCCGGGGAGGGAAATGAGTGGAAGGGCCGGTGAAAACCTGTTGGAAGAGGCCAGTGTCAAGGCTCATCGTCAAACCCTTGGAAGGAACCTTCCCATCGTCCTCTCACAGTCAAGAGCCCCGCGGGTGCCGTGAGGGAGCGGGCGAAACCCCGCGGGCCGGTCAGCAGGTTCTTCTTTGCGTTATTCCCCGCGGGAGGCCACTCCCCTGCCTTCGGGCAAACCCGAGCCTCCCGAAGGCCAGGAGCCTGGGAGCCTGGGAGCCTGGGCGGCGTGCACCCGGCTCGGGTCTGCCACCTCACCCCTCTGTGACCTTTAAGGAAGTGACAAGACCCCCGAGCTCCAGGCCCCAGCGGAGAGGGGCCGCCTGAGGACCAGGGCGCGCGGCTGGGAAGGAGCCTGGCACGGACACGGCACAGGCTCCCGGGGAGCCTGACCCTGAGCTGCTGGGTCTGCAGGTCCCCGCCTTCCTCCAGCCCCTGTGGTCATGACCCCGGAGGAGGACAGCTGTGGTCACTGGTCTCCGCGGTCCTGGGGCTTCCCGCGCACCGTCCCCCACCGCGTCCCGGAGGCCAGGGAGTCCAGGGGGCCCCGCAGGGTGTCCGGTCCGGGCGCCCCAAGCCTCGGCTCCCTGCCTCCGCGTCCGCCGCGGGCCGCCGTGCGTGGCTTTTGTTTTTGCCGCAGGAAGCGACGATTGAATTCTTGCCGGGATGTAATTCAGCCCCAGCGCGTGCTCCGGTGGCACATGTAGCCGCCGCCGCCGATTTCCGTGCAGACGGGAGGGGAGAAAGAACACCGGCTCCGCAGCGTCTTCCCAACACCGCGCGGAGGCTGGCGGTGCGATGGAGGGCGGCCAAGGGCGGGTTTTCCACTTGTCAACAGTTTGTCCGCGCCCCCGCCCCCCTCCCCCGCCCCCCTCCCCCGCCCCGTTATAAATTATTCATATTCCAGTTCGCGTTTAAACAAATAGGCGCCTGGACTGAGGCGCTTTCTTGATTCTGCTTCTGCTTTTCACATCCAAGTTGTGTTTTTCCTCCTCTCCCCGGAGAAGCAGGAGGGGAGGCCGGGAGCCCGCGGGAGCGGCTGCTGGGTGCTGGGTGGGGACTCCCTGCTGGGGAAGGTGGATGCTGAGGTGCCATGTCGGGTGGAGAGGTGGGTTTGGGGCTTTCTTTTTCTTTTTCTGTCGGCAGGAATTCGAGGGTTTTTCAACAACACAGAGAGGAGACTTGCTTCTATTCTGGTCCCAGCCTTTCCCGAGTCCACAGAGAGGAGGGATCTGAGATGCCCTCCGCCCCCATCCCACTCTCCCGGGGCCCCTTCCCAGGGGGGCTCCTCCCCAGGGGGGGGCCTTGTTAGCAGACAGCACCCCCTTGTCCTCCTCCCTGCCCCCCCTCTTGTCCCGCACAACCCTCACAAGCAGCTGCTCCTGCAGCGGGGAGCCTCAGGCCTCCATGTAGGTTTGATCCCGCTGCAAGGCTTGTGCCTGGCCCCTGCCCTGTCCGGCCCCGCTCGGCGTCCTCCAGGCCGCCCGTGTCCCAGCAAGCAGTGGTGTCGTCACTCCCGGGTCTCACGGAGCAGACGGCGGATCCCAGCAGGGGAAGCATGGGCGTGTCAGCTACTAACACGGATGGAAGCAAGAGGCACCTGCACTTCAGGAGCCAGCCTGGCCAGCGGCCACCACCCTGGGGACAGAGCGAGCAGACGTCAGCAGAGAAGGGCGCGTCTCTGTTTGCGGGAGGACCACGATGGGAGGTTTGGCGCCTGAGGCGTGGCCCAGTGGGTCAGGGTGACCTTGACCTGAACCGCCAGTACTTGCAGGAAGTCATAATGCCTCTCGCTTAAAGCCGGGAGAGCCGGGCGGGCCAGGGCTGGAGGGAGAGAGGCTGGCTCCCGTGGGAGAGGCTGCCCAAGTATTGGGGTCACCAGAGAGGAGGCCCCGGACGGGGCAGGGGATGTGGCCAACGCTGCCCCAGCTGAACAAACGTCCCGTAGGCCGTCCATTTCCCTGCTCCCCAGAACCCTCATGTTGCCTAACGCTCGTGTGATGAATAGTGCGTGCTTCTCAGAGAAAAGGTGGAAAACACATAAAGTAGAAAGAAGGATCCAGGTCCCCCAGGCGCTCCCCTCACGGCCACTCGGGAGCTCATTCATCGCTGACGTCACACTGTAGCCGCTTATCTTCCACCCAAAGGGGCCTCCCCATTATGCACCCTCTGTAGGCATAGTTCTTTTTTTAATATATTTTATTGATTTTTTTACAGAGAGGAAGGGAGAGGGAGAGAGTGTTAGAAACATCGATGAGAGAGAAACATCGATCAGCTGCCTCCTGCACACCTCCTACTGAGGATGTGCCCACAGCCAAGGTATGTGCCCTTGACCGGAATCGAACCTGGGACCCTTGAGTCCTCAGGCTGACGCTCTATCCACTGAGCCACACCAGTCAGGGCAGGCATCATTCTTAATGAATGTACTTGAGTGGAGTCTCTCTGTCCACCTGTTATCTACCTATCCATCACCCACCCATCTATCATCCCTCCATCCTTCTACCAGTTCCGATTTGTCCATCCCTCCATCGTCCGCTGCACCTTCACCGCATGGAAAAGACCTTGTCTGCATGTTGCCCGATATGCTAGGTTAGATCCCAGTGGCGTCCTCCCGTGGCTCACCGTCTTGGCTATTGCTAGGTTTTCACTGCCATCCGCGGTCATGCCAGGAATAGCTTGGTGTGAGAAGCTCTTCAGTATTCAGCTCGTTTCCCTGGAAGGGAGTCCCAGAAGTGGAATTATTAGATCAAAGGGCTTGAATACATTGGCGGCTCCTGATACTTAACTGCCAGATTGCGTTCTGTGCGGGCGGCCCCACTCACCCTCCTCCCGCGGGCAGCCCGCCGTCACGCCCTGCCCACACCCGGCCCCTCCAGGGCGGCGGGCCGCCTAATTGCGACGGGCTCTGGCGATGCCCGAGGACCAGCTGGTGGCGATCAGGTGTGGCAGGGAAGAGAGGAGCTGCCTGGAGCAGCAGGCGCTGGGGAGGCCCCGCCCTTCGCCCTGCCGTGTGACTATTGTGCCGCCGCTAACACTTCACCCCGCGTGAGCCAGTCCCGGGGCAGAATGATAACGCAGAGTTCTGGGTGGGCTGCGCTGAGGCCAAAGGGTCCAACTAGCCTGTCTTTCCCCTTTTTCCCTATTTTTATTAATCCTCACCCGAGGGCATTTTCCATCGAATTTTAGGAGTGGAAGGGAGGGGGAGAGACAGAGAGACACCGCTCGGAGAGAGACATGACTGGTTGCCCCCTGCACACACCCCAGCCAGGGCCAGGGATCGAGCCTGCAACAGAGATGTGTGCCCTTGACCGGAATCGAACCAGGGACCCTTCCGTCCACGGGCCGACACGCTATCCCCTGAGCCCACAGCCAGGGCAGCCAGCATGTGTTGGGTCTCCCAGACCTGCAGCCCCGTCTGGAGAAGGGAGGTGACAGAAGCAAGGACCCGGGGGCCACCATTCAGCAACAGCATCTGCTTCACTCCCGTCGCCCCGGCAACAGAGACGCCGTCTGCTCAGGCAGCCGTGTGGGCTCTGCTCTCGGTGGGTCTAGCCAGGAGCCGAGCCCTGGGTGGACTGAAGCCGCTTCGCCATCCCACGCCCCTGGCGTCGTTGGTTATGTGACGCCGTGCTGGCCGCTGTCACAGCGGCAGTGGGCGGGGAAGCGCAGGTTTGCCTGGCGTGGCCTGCAGACTTGGCTCTCGTCTCCCTGTTCCCACCTGGGAGGCCGATGGAGTGCAGAGGCGCAGCCGCCACCCTGTGACCACGAGGTGACAAGCAAGAGGACGAAGCCCACCCCCCAGAGGGCTGAGCCGAAAGGGAGCTGGAGCCTGGCCCCGGCGGCTGACAGTGCTGGGTGATCCCTGGGTGACCACTGGGTGACCGCTGGGTGACTGCTGGATGACTGCTGGGTGACTGCGCTGGGTGACCTCTGGGCGACTGTGCTGGGTGACCGCTGGGTGACCGCTGGGTGACTGTGCTGGGTGACCGCTGGGTGACCACTGGGTGACCCCTGGGTGACCCCTGGGTGACTGCTGGGTGACTACGCTGGCTGACCGCTGGCTGACTGCTGGCTGACTGCTGGGTGACTGCGCTGGGTGGCCGCTGGATGACTGCTGGGTGACTGCACTGGATGACCGCTGGGTGACCATGCTGGGTGACCGCTGGCTGACCGTGCTGGGACGGTTGCGCTGGGAGTTCTCTTACGAGGAACACAGCCTCAGGTTATTCCTGCCGCTGTGGCTGGCTTTCCGGGGACTTGGCTTGAAGGCGTTGCTGTTGGGGAGAGGCGGGCGTTCGGGTGAGCCGGGATAAGCACTGCGAGCTGCTGTAACGAGCACGCCCCGCAGCTCAGTGGCTGCGACCGGCTCCTTCCTCTCATCACCGCAGGAGGCAGCTCGGACGGTGCTCCTCCAGGCGAAGACTCCGGGAGCGAGGCTCCTTCCGTCCTGTGGCGTCACTTTGTCCGTGGGCGGTCACGGGGGTGGCCCACGTGGGTGGAGCAGAGGGGAGCAGGAGAACCACATGCATGGACCGGGCTCCCCCCCCCCCCCCATCCATGGCCCGAATCGTGGACTGGACTCTCTCACAGGGGTCGGACCCTTTCGAATGGTGCCCGGCCCTCCACGTAATTCCCTTTTGATGCAGGTCTTCGTTCCTGATCACAGCAACACCCCGGACGTCTGTCAGTGTGTGTCTGTAAGTCCGTGTGCGGTTGGTGTTCACTCCAATGAACCAGTCCCGGCAGCGGCTGCTCTCTGGCCAGGCCTGGGCTGGAAGGCAGGAACAGTGGGGCGGGGGCTGGACCAGTGTCTGTTCCCTGCAGGCCAGTCTGGTGCTCAGCCCTTCAGATTCATCGCAAGTCGCCACTGCAGAGGCAAGACCAGAGCGTCCCTTGTCAACGTGCAGTGCGGCATCACTCAAGACTGAGGCTAGCCTCGGGGCCCCCCTGGGCGTCTGGGAGAGCAGCCTGGGCCTCGGGGCCCCCCTGGGCACCTGGGAGAGCAGCCTGGGTCTCAGGCCCCCCCCCTGGGCGCCTGGGAGAGCAGCCTGGGTCTCGGGGCCCCCCTGGGCGCCTGGGAGAGCAGCCTGGGTCTCGAGGCCCCCCTGGGTGCCTGGGAGAGCAGCCTGGGTCTCGGGGCCCCCCTGGGCGCCTGGGAGAGCAGCCTGGGTCTCGGGCCCCCCCCCCGGGCGCCTGGGAGAGCAGCCTGGGCCTCGGGGCCCCCCTGGGCGCCTGGGAGAGCAGCCTGGGTCTCGGGTCCTCTCGGGCGCCTGGCCCCCGTTCTGCTAAACTGCCTGGAAGCTGCAAGGCCCCAGCATCCTGTCAAGGAGATTAGGAGCCACAAGGAGCCCAGAGCGGGGAGGGGAGCTGGGGAGCTGGGCTGGGGGGAGTGGAGGACAGGAACTCCCTCTGGCCAGCCTCCTCTCTCCTCTCACCGTCTGCCCCTGGTCTGAGCCGCCATAATTAGCCGTCCCTAGCTCCCCAGGGGCGTGGGCTGCGCTGAAGTTCCAGAGCCCAGAGCGTTTCTCGCCACTGGGCGGCGGATCTATTTCTGGTGGTCTAATTTTGGCTGCTCTGCTCCCGGCGTGGGAAGGAAGACAGGACGGACATGGAGGGAGCTGGACCAGAGGGGGACCCATGGCTGTCTGACTTCTCAAACCAGAACAGGCTGCTCTCGGCAGTAAACGGAGCCCCCCTCCCTCCCCGCCTACAGGTGGGCCAGCCAGGAGGGAGGGGTCCGGGTAGAGCAGGAGGGGAACCCGCTTCTTGCATTGAAGGGACCGAAGCGCATTTGCAAAGCTACCATCTCGGGCCTCCTGGGAGCACGGGCCCAGGTCCCCACACCCCTGCCTTCCCAGGTCCTGGGAGGGTTCCTGACAGCACCTTCAGGGGCCGGTCAGGGTCTGGCACAGGACGGTGACCATCCTGATCGGCTGCCTCCTGTGTCTTCCTTCCACACCAAAGGCTTCTCAGGGCCAAAAGGGATGGGCAGGACAGTTGTGTTGGGGGTTCCAGGCAGCGAGGAACCCCCACAAGGAAATCTGGGTGGGATGGTCTTTAAACCTACCAGACAGGAGGGCGCAGCGCCTGACGCTCAGAGCAGGGAGGGCAGGGCAGGGCAGGCAGGGCGGGCAAGGCGGGCAGGGCCGGCTCCCAGCCTCAGGCTGGTGGCTGCGTCCTTGCGGGAATCCCAGGGCACATCTTACAGGACAGGACGGAGGGGCCATCACGAAGGCCTGGCTGCCGGCCGAGCCCTGCTTATCGCCCTGTTGTGTCTGGCAGTGACGGGCAGCAGCTCCGAGGGCGGCGTCTGCTTTGGCCCTGAAGGCGCCGTGGGTGTCACGGGACGAGGCCCTGCAGATGATGGCTGCTTGAGAACTGGGGGGGCACGCGAGTCCCTCTGCTCCACGGAGGGAAAAAGGCCCTGAATGCTGGCCAGGGAAGGCAGGACCGCTTTTGGTTGTTCAGCTGGCCGCGAGCCTCGTGAACCTGCCCGGTGGGACCCTGGGACCCCACGGATGGTTTTCATTCGGGTCACCGGCCGTCTGTCGGACTGCGGACCGGCCCAACTCCCTTCCCACACACGTGGCTCTTCATTGCTGAGCATCTGCGTGTCCAAGGGGATCAGAGCGTCTGCCCCGAAGGGCAGGCTGCTAACAGCTCTGCTTCGGGGCCAGATGGCCCTGGGTTCAAATCCTGACCCCACGGAGAGGCTCCTGTGGAGGTGCCTGGGGAGCGTGGCCCAGTGCCTGCGGGGCAGGTCCCGCGGGTCTCGGGTCTCGCGTCTCGCTCTGCAGTGGCCCTGCTGTACCTGGGGGGGCGGGTGCTGAGCAGGACAGAGGCCACAGGTGGGAGGGAGGAGCTGGGAGCAGGAGGTGGCAGTGCCTGGGGCTGGGACCAGGGGGAGCCGCAGGGAAAGTCAGAGTGGCAGGGAGACCCCGAAGATGGGAGGTGCTGCGGAGACCAGCGCCGGAGGCCGCACTAGCCAGCCTGGGGCACTCAAGTACCGACCGTCACTTCTGCCACAAAATGCTGCCAAACCAGCCCCTCTCCCACCTGGCGGCCATCAGCAGCCCTTCATTCTAGGGCCCAGCGTGGGTGATGTGGCCACCGAGCTGGGCTGGGCAGCGTCCCCGGCGGTGGCTGGACTCGCGCTGGGGTCCGGGATGAGGAGATAGTGGCCACTAGGGCGGGCTTTCCTCGGGGGCAGGTGGCACCGTGCCATGTCCCTTAAGGCCTGGGTTTGGGAATGGAGGCAAGCCAGAGGACCAGGCCCCTTGGGAATGGGCAGGGCAGGCATGCGGGGGAGGGGCGGGCGATCCCTGAGCAACAGCCCACGTCAGCACCGAGTGCAAGTCCGGGCGGAGGCGGGGGGTGCTGGGATGAGAGCCGGGCCTGCCCGAGAGTCCCCTCGAACAGGCCAGGCGCCTGCGCAGCCTCATCGAGGTTCCATGGCCCTGACCGGTCCTAGTCATCAAAAAGCCCTGCCCGCGGCGCCTTCACGCCATGTTCTAGGCGAGAAGACCGTGCCCAGGCTGGCGGGCGCGTCCTGGCCCGCGGCATTCTGGGACAGAGCCAGGACTGCCGGTGCGGGACCCCCAGGCTCCTGTGCGTCACCCTGTGCTGCCCAGGAAGGCGTGGCCTCGGAGGCAGGACATTCCAGCCGCAAAGGCCGCAAAGAGCATCTGGGGCCAGCGGGCTCCTTGAGGCCCCACATGCGGATGGGATTCCGCGCCGTCGGGTGCCGTGGTAACGGTCACCGGCCAGGAGGCTGGGGAAACTTGCCCGCGTCCCCTCACGGGTCTGCAAGAATGGCTGGGGGTCTCAGTGGTGACCTGTGTCGCGCTGAAGCCGTCACGGGCCCACTGAGGGGCGGGAGAGGATGGAGCCGGTCGGGCTCAGTGGATAGAGCATCCGTCTGCGGACCTGAGGGTCCCGGGTTCGATCCCAGTCAAGGGCATGTACCTTGGTTGCAGGTTCCTCCCTGGCCAGGGCCCTGCTCAGGGTGCGTGTAGGAGGCAACCACTGGATGTGCTTCTCTCACATCGCTGTTTCTCTCTGTCTCTCCCTCTCTCTCCCACTCTCTCTGAAAATCAATGGAGAAATATCCTCGGGGAGAGGAGAGAATTAACAACAACAAAAAGCGTGGGAGAGGATGGAGCCGGAGCTGCTTGTCAGGGTCCCCTCTGCTGTGAGTGCTGCCCGTGCTGGCCGCCTGGCCCTGGAGGTGCTCAGTAAGGGGGTGAGCTCCTAATTTCTAAGTCACTGCGGACACCTTGGCCACGGCCGCGCGCTGCTCGCAGCCAGGGTCTTGCTGGAATGGATGGCGCGGCCTGGCCAGCATGCCCCCACCCTCTGGAGCTTCCCGGGGTCGCCCTGCAGGTCACCGCTCGGAGTGACCTTGCAGAACTGTGTCTGGGAGCCGGGAGCGGGGAGCAGGGACGTTTGTATTCATGAGGAGCTTGACGATCCGCGCCTGCGGCTGTGGGTGAGCCTGGCGTGGCTGCGGGACGCCACATCAGTCTTCGGTGCGGCCGGGCCGGGCCGGGCGGGAGGCGCTGTCTGCGCCAGGCTGGCCTCCCAGATGAGACGGATTGCCGTAATGAATGCTCGCCGCTCGTTTGCATACATCGCTAATTTGATGAGGGAGGGAAACGTGGGAAGAGTGTGGGGATGCGCAGGTCGGCCTTGACCTACTTTCCGAGCTGTTGGTCTGCACAGTCTGCACGTTGCTGCCTTGATGCTGAGCTTCCTCGCCAACGCCAGGGCCTCGGCCACACAGACACCAGCCATCGCCCCGGGAAGGATGCGGGGCGGCATGACCTTGTCGGGCGCTCTGTGCGTCTGGCAGCATCCGACTCGGGAGTGACCTTGGGAAGGTGGCTCAGCCCTGCAGCTCCTCTGAGTTCACACCCACCGGAGGCCGGTGCCCAGGGGACCTGCCCGCAGCCCGCACGTGTGGGAGGAGGGGTGCGCCTCCGCGTCCCTGAGTCACCCCGGCACGTCCTGGGGTCCCGGCTGTGCTCACCTCCTCTCCTGAGGGAGTGCAAAAAGAGGAGGTGACCCCACACTCATCCGTGTTCACTGCCCACACGAGGTGCCGCGTGGCACACTCCGCGGCTCCCACAGCGCCCCAGACGCGTGAGAGTGGAGGTGCCCACAGCCACGTGGAAGGAGCAGAGCCGTGGCTGCTTCCTGGGGTGCACTCAGCCTCACCCCCGGAGCCTTTAGCGCCAGGGCCTTCGCGGATGGGCCTCATTCTGGGTGTGAAGTCCACAGCGGGGATGGAGCTCGGACCCCAGTGTGGCCCCAGGGCACAGGCCGCCAGCAGGTCGGGGTGGACGGAAACCCGCCCTGTGCTGGCGCCACGTGCCGGTCTGCGTGTCCCCGGCCCTGGCTCCCCTGCGCCTTTGGCAGGAAGCAGGGGCTCCGAGGCGCGGGAACAGTGGCCCCAGACAATGTGGGGACCTGGAGGTGTGGGAGGAGGGGCGCTGCCTGGAGGAAAGAAGGGGGGACAGCTTCTCTGCCCCATAGGATGTGTGTCAGCTCCTCCCGCACCCACACCCGCACCCGCACCCGCACCCGCATGCCAGGGGCTTCGGCGACTTCCCGAGGGAAAGCAGAGGTGGTGCTGTAACAATGCTCTCCACACAGCACTGTTCCTCCCTCCCTTCCTTTCCCGGAGGCAGAGGAATGGGCAGCCGCGTGCGAGGCGGGTGGGAGGAGGGAAGGGGGCTGGGAGGGAGGGAGCCCCCATCTGCACCTCCCCTGGGAGTCCTGGGTGCCCCTCCCACCCCTGAAGGGGGAAAGCTGCCCAGCGCGCCTGGCTCAGGTTGAGCATCGACCCAGGAACCAGGAGGTCGGGGTTCAATTCCGGGTCAGGGCCCAGGCCCGGGTTGGGGACTCGATCCCCAGTGTGGGGCGTGCAGGAGGCAGCCGATCCCTGATTCTCTCTCATCACTGCTGCTTCTCTCTCTCCCTTCCTCTCTCTGAAATCAGTAAAAACATATTTTTTTTAAAAAGGGGGAAAGCTGATGTGGCAGCCTCGCAGGACCGTGGAAGGGGGCAGTGACCCGTCACAAATGGACCCTTTTCCCCATGATTCTGGCCCCTCCCTTCGCCTCCCCTCCCCCTGCCCCGCTCCCTCTGTCCCTCCTCGGGGAGTGACCATGTGGTTGAGAGGGCGCAGAGCCTCCTGGATGGACGGAAGGAGGTGTGGGTCCAGTTCCATCATTTCCTTCCTCTGAAATGTTGAGCAAGTGACCCCCGCCCCCGAGGCCCGCGGTAACCGCAGGAAGGCCCGAGACGACACCTTTTCCGCTAAAAGCGCCTCATGGCGGTAGTCCTGTCCTCGGCCTCCTTCCCCGACAAAGGTCCGCCTCACCTTCATGGAGCCTGTCTAGTGCCTTTTTTAAAAAAAATTATTTTATTTTTCCATCACCACTTACCCCCCTTGCCCTCTTCCACCTCCACCCCCGCCGCAGTCACCAACCACACTGCCACGAGCTCTCTCTCTCTCTCTCTCTCTCTCTCTCTCTGAGATGTTTTGCTCAATCCCTCCCTCCCGGGCCCCAGCTGCCTGCCTGCCTGCCTGCCTGGCGTTCTGCCTCTAGGATGACACCCCCATAAACACGCCTTTGGAATAACAAAGGGACCCGCACGGCCCGGCCACCCCCCAGAGCGGAGCCCTCTTGTTACTGAGTTCTTTGGTGCCTGTCAACTCCCGCCCTCGCCGCAGGAAAAGAAGTGTGTGTCCATCATTTGACGTTTCCTCCCGTCGCCGAGGCCCCCCCTTGCAGCCTCCCGCCTCCCCAGCCTGTCACCAGGGGAGTTCCTGCCCTTCTCGCAGCACCTGCTCATCCCTCGGGTCTCCTTCCCCGCAGCGGCGGCAGCTGGGCCGCAGACAAACTCGTAGAAGGTCGCCACGGTTTTGGGTGTTTCAGCGTTTGGGTGAGAATTGCAACAGGGAAGCATTTTCACCGAGAAGGCACCAGAATCCCACGGGGACCCATGAAGCCGACGCAGCCCCTCATCCGTCTTCCGAGCCGCGCAGTTCAACGGTGCCACCGGTTCCGGTTCCGTTTTGCTGAAATTATTCTCCCGGAGATCAGTTCCTTTGCATTGAGAACTCCGCCGAGCAGACTGGCCTCATCAATCAGGGTCTGATCCATCGCAGGCCCCTGACTGCAGCCCCCGCCGCGCAGGCGGCCGCGTTTCCATCAGGGGCGGTTCTCCTGGGCTGTGTGGATCCCGAATCCATCCACGAGGAAGCAGCCAGGGAGCCCATGAGACAGGGAGCTGGGGGAGGGGAGGGAGGGAGCCACGAGGGAGACGGGCCACGGGCTGCCGCTGGCCTGATGGGGGGAGCGGGCGGGGGCAAGGTCAGAGCGTGCCCTTGGCCACAGGATCGTCAGGGGGCAGAGCCCTGGCCAAAGACTGCCCTCGTCCCTCGTCCCTCTACACCGGGGGTGGGGAGCCTTCTTCCTGCCCAGGGCCATTTGGAGGTTTAGCGCATCATTCTCGGGCCATGTGGTTGAGAGAGCGCAGAGCCTCCAGTAAGACGATCAACGTAAAAACTCGCCTGCTCTATCTGATCAGACTTTTCATTGACACCCCAATGCCTTGCCAGGGCCAGACCACGTGGTTTCCTGGGCCTCACACGGCCCTCGGGCCGGGCATTCCCCACCTGGCTCTATGCCAATCTGCAGGCTCCCCTGGAGTGCCCAGCTGGCACCACAGAGGGTCAACCAGGGGAGACAAAGGAAGGACCAGGAGGCAGCCGGGAGGCCGGGGCTCAGTCACTTCCGACCCCAGTGCACCCGTGCCTGAGACCAGTGCCCAACCTGCCCCCTCACCTGTGCCAGGCAGGACCCCTTATCTTTTGGCTCAGGGTCATTGATTTGGGGTCTGTCACTTGCAACTGGACACCTCCTCCCAGATGCCCTCCAGCCCTCTGCTCTCAAGGCCACGTGTCTGCCCCCTCGCACATGGGGTTTCAGTGTCCCAGAACGCCTGGCAGGCACTCTGCCGGGGGCTGACACACCAGGGGGCGGTCCGCTTACTATCAGTCCTTCTTCCGGTGTCTACCGGGAGCCAGCACGTTCGAGGCGGTGACGGGGCATGGGGACGGGGTGCGGAGCACTGTGACACACTTCTTTCTCGGTCTCACTGAGCCTCAGTTTCCTCCCCTGTAGAGTGGGCACAATCGCAGCGGCTGTGGGTGACTCTGCCGGGACAGCCCAGCACCGATCGGGGTCCCTCTGGTGGCTGCTTCCTGCCGCATTTGAGTGTAGGCGGGATGCCGGGCCGGGAAGGAGCTCAGGAGGGCTCGATGGTCCCATCGCTCTTGGCGGGCGAGGGCAGGGAGGTAGTGACAGGAGACCCGCCCCCCGGAGGGGAAACCTCGTGTGGAGAAGCCGAGGGGAGAGCTCCGAGAGGGGCAGGCCGAGCCCCCGGCCCGTGCCCGTGGCAGTGAGCAGGCAGCAGGCGGGCAGCCCTGTGGGACGGGCACTCCCGGCTACCTGGCGTGGTTCCCACTTGCCATTCCATGTGCTGTGTCTCCATCGCTGGATGCGTGGCAGAAGCCAGATGCTCAGAAATGAGTTGGCGCCTGCATCTCCCTTTGGCACCTCCCACCACCCACTCATCAATCCTTGTTGTTTACTGGAGTCCAAAATGGCATCTTCTGTGGCTTCCTGGGCCCTGGTTCTGGCCGAGATATTTATTGGAATCAGCGTGGGCTCTCAGCAAGTTTGGCCTTGGCACCGAGCCCGCCCCTGGCACTGCCATCCTGGCAGCGTTACCCGGCCCGCGGGTGCTGCCCTATATTCTGGGGACATCTGCTTGTCGGTGGTTAGCTAACCTCAGGGTGCATGTCAAAGTCTGGAAGGAGAGAGGCTGTGACAGGTGCTTTTTGGACCAGCATACTCAGTACTTGAACATTATTTTGTAGTAGAGGCCCAGTGCATGAACTTTGTGCATTGGTGGGTTCCCTAGCAGGTGCCAGCCTGCTGGCCCCACCCCCCGGTCGAACTCCCAGACGAACTCCCGGTCGAGGGGACAATTTGCATGCGACGCTTTTATTATATAGGATTTGGGAAACTAAAAAGAAATTCCTATCTATACTAATAAAAAGGTAATATGCTAATTAGACCAGATAGACGGACATCCTTCCGGACAAAGCCGTGGCGGCTGTGAGGGCCGAGGGCAGGTAGCCGTGGCGGCCGGCAGTGGCAGCAACAGCTGGGTGATGGGGGCGGCGCCTTCCCCTGATCGGCCCGGTTGCCTCCCGCAGAGGAGCGGGAGTGGGCCTAAGCCGTCAGTAGGACATCCCCTGAGGGCTACCGGACTGTGAGAGGGGGCAGGCTGGCCTGAGGGACACCCCCTCAGTGCATGGATTTTCGTGCACCGGGCCTCTAGTTGTTTTCATAAAAGAAAAGAAGTAAAGCTTGAAAAACAGCTCTGGCTGAGGAGACATACATGATGGGGCTTCCCACAGGCCGAGGAGGGGGCAGATCCACGCCTGGGAGCCACTGTCACAGACTGTCATCCTGCACTGCTCCCCTGGATCAGCCTCCACCTGACGCAGGCTCGGCTGTCCTGCCCCACAGCCTCAGGCAGGAGATGGAACCTGCGTCAGAAATGTTTCTCCTTGTCACCAAGGACATGCATCCTGCCATAGTGGGGGTGGCAAGGGTGGTGTGACCCATATCTCTTTCCAGGCCGCCAGACACTATCAGGGAGGGGCGGGGCTTGCAGGGGGTCAGGGCCAGGGCTGGTGAGAGGCCGAGGAGTCCCCTGTGGTGCCTGGGAAGCTCGGTCCTCCTTCCTCGAGTCCAGGGCTGAGCCCTTGGTACCTGCAGGCCCCTCCCGGGCCAGGAGCCCTGCAGCCTGGTCCTCAGCTCTGCTCACGGGTCGCGTGAAGGACAGGAGCCTCGGTCAGATGGCCCCCTGAGAGGCACTGGGGCTGTTGATCAGCTGTGCCACCTCGGACAGCGCAGCCTCCGTCCCCATCTCCCCAGGCCTGCGGAGACTTCTCCCTTCCTCTTCTCAGCATCGGGCGCGCCGTGCCGCCCGGCCGGCCGGCGTGGCTCAGTGGATTGAGTCATCTCATGCGCCGAGAGGTCACGGGTTCGATTCCCAGTCAGGGCGCAGGCCCCGGTTGCGAGCTCAGTCCCCAGTAGGGGGCGTGCAGGAGGCAGGTGATAGATGCTTCTCTCTCATCGATGTTTCTCTCTCTCTCTCCCTCTCCCTTCCCCTCTCTCTCTAAAATGAATGAAAACATAGTTGAGGGGAAAAAAGGCGCCCATTCCTCTCTCCTTTGAGACTCTCAGCAGCATCTGTATCTCAGGGACCCCCACCTGAAACGGACACACAGTGACCGCCCTCTGTGGGGCCCGCCGTGTGCCAGGCACACTCAGATGCCCCGACTGTCCCCGCCAAGGGGGGCCCCACGACCCGTGGTGCAGGTCCTAGTATCACCCTTTTCCGCGGAGGGGACAACCAAGGCACAGCCACGGCGGGAAGTGCCCGCGTTTGCACGTGGGCAGCCCAGCCCCCGAGTCTGAGCTGGTGGGCGCCGCGCTGCCCTGTCCCCCACAAAAGCCCTCCCCCGTCGGTGGGCGAGTGGTGGTGACACGGGCTGGACTCGGACGCTGAGGAGGGGAAGGGACCCCCTGAGCCCCGGATCCCGGGGCCTCTCTGCAGGCACAGAGCCACGGCCGTCTCCTCCCGGGCCCGCTGCTCCCAGACTCCCGCGCTGGGCTCCGGACCGGGTTGTTTTCTGTTCCAGAGAGAAGCTTCCGGTTGCACGGATGGCGCCGAGAGGAACTTGTCCAAGGTCACGGTCACCGTGGACAAGGAGCAGCTGGAGGCGATGGCAGATGGTGGCAGGTCCTCTCCAGCTGTGAGTAGCCGGGCTTCACGCTCCCGCAGAGTCCTTTAAGCATCAGTTACTGACAGGGGACGGGCGGGACGGGGGGGGGGGGGGCAGAGGGCAGGGAAGGCTCCGTGTCTCTGCTTCAGCTGAGGCGCCCGCGGATGGACGCGCGGCAGGGCCTGGTGGGCAGCTGCCCCTGAGGACGAGCCCCACGTCCGGACAGAAGAGGGAGGTGCTGGTTGGCTGTCCCGGGGAGAGAGTTAGCCACGAGCCTGCGGGTCGCCCGGGCTCCTTGTTCTCTGACAGGTGGCACAGTCGGCCGGACAGAACCCTGCTGGCCCAGTGGGGGTGCAGGGAGGGGGTTCTGTGTGGGACGGCCAGGCGGCTCCGTGGCTGAGGCGTGGGGACGCGCACCCGCGCTGCTGAGATGCGCTCCTGCCCGCACCGCAGTGGTTGGCTCGTGTACTCGGCCGGGCTTGGGAGCCAGGCTCGGCCGTCCCCGGGCCGAGGGGTCTCGGGCAGGCCCCTTACCCAGGGGCCTCAGCTTCCTCACGGGAAAGGGGGTGACTATGACAGTGGCCGCCTCAGAAGGCTGCTGTTGGCCAAGTGAGAGGGGCAGGCGCAGTGTGTGGGCAACTCTCCGCATCTTAGCCGTGACCGGACGGATACGCCACTGGCTTTGCTTACGGCCGTCCGTCACACGCCTGGTGGTGGGGACGTATTCCTCGGGGGATGCATTCGAGAGATGGAGTTTTCAGTTCTTGAATCATCACCCCGGAGTTTTCTGCGGACGCCACACACTTAATTCCTCGCTCGGGCGGGGGGACTAGGTGACCAGCAGCGTTAAGTCGCGGTGAATCCTGGCTCTGCTACTTGTTTGTACGGGGACTTGGGTGGGTGGTCCCGTCTCTTGGAGCCTCCGTTTCTTCATCTGTAGAACGGGCTCAGTTGGTTCTCTCCGCTGGCGTGGCTCAGCTGGTTGAGCAGCGTCCCGTGTGCCGACAGGTTGTCGGTTAGATTCCTGGTCGGGGCACACACCTGGGGTGCAGGTTCGCTCCCTGGTCGGGGCACTTACAGAGGCAGCGCATGCTTCTCTCTCTTCTCTCCCTTCTCTGAGCGTGTCCTCGGGTGAGGATTTAAAAAAAAAATAATGCTTTCCACTGGGATAAGAAAACTCAACTAACAGCATAGACCAAGAGGCGTCTTTTTAAAACTCGGCTCGCCGGAAGTCCGGTCCAGGTCGTTGCGAGGCTCCCGCCAGGGCCCGGGCGCGCTCTGATGTTGGCTCTGTCCTCCTGCTGCTGCCTCCCCGCCTCGCAGGGGCTGCCCCGCCTCCGGCCTCCCGTCAGAACAGAGGAGGGCGTCCCTGCGCAGGAGGGCACCGCCCCGCAGCTGGGCTGGCATCACGGCGCGCGGTCACCGCTCGGGTCAGCGGGGCGGGAAATGGACGGCTTCCCTGCCTGGGGGCAGCCAGCGGAAGGCAGCTGCGGCTTTTCGGAGCAGACCCGCGGGTCTGGCCGGGGCCTCGGGGAGGGTGCCGTACAGCGCTCAGCGCGGGGACGGAGAGGCAGTCCCCGAGAAGGCAACGCTCTGTGGGAAGGATGCATTCGAAAGAGGGAGGGGTTCACGTCTCCAGGTGCAAATTGGGTCTTGAGCAATGCACTTCCTTCACTGCTTCTCTTGGCGGCCCCTGGCCTTGGGGTGGGGGTGGGGGGTTGCCCGGGCCTTCTACCCCAGACAAAACTCCCACGGAGGTCGCTGGCTCCGAGACCCCCTCCCCTTCACAAACTCTCTCGTTCGCCTCGGGGCCTGTGCTGCCCAAGAAACGTGGCTGTGCCCACCACTTACAAACGACCGGCGGCTGGCATGGCCGGACGAAGCTTGTTGCCCGGGATCCCAGCAGCCACCTGCCCCCTCGGGCCGCGTCCTGGTTAGCCAGTCGTTTGTGCTGAGGCCCGAGGAGGCTCGGCTCAGCCTCTGACTCCTGCGGAGAGACCAGCCTGCTCTGTGTGCTTTTGTGTGAAGCATGTTGGTAAACGCGTGTCCGCCCAGGGAGCGCGCAGAGGCCACGCCGACACCCGCTGTTGACGGCATGACATTTCCTCCGGCTCCTGACAGCTCACCGACGGCGAGAGATGGTGCAGCCGCGGGAGGTGGAGGACGAAAACGCATTCATCTCTCAGCCAACCACAGCCCCGTCGCATCACCAGCCGCTCCCCTGCAGCCGGTCCGGGCAGCGGCTCTCGACCGGAGGTCATTCCTCCGTCCGGGCAGCGGCTCTCGACCGGAGGTCATTCCTTGGTCTGGGCAGTGGCTCTCGACCGGAGGTCATTCTCGGTCCGGGCAGCGGCTCTCGACCGGAGGTCATTCCTCGGTCCGGGCAGCGGCTCTCGACCGGAGGTCATTCTCGGTCCGGGCAGTGGCTCTCGACCGGAGGTCATTCCTCGGTCCGGGCAGTGGCTCTCAACCAGAGGTCATTCCCCTGGGACTGGAAAGGAGGCAGAGCTCAGGAGGGTTGGGAGCTGGGGGAGGGGGAGGGGTGGGTTGTGTTTGGAACAACCTCGGGGACCAAGTAGACCCTGAGTCCCAGGTGCCGTGGCCGTGGCCGGCGCGGGGGGAGGGCGGGGGCAGCCGCCGCTCGGAGTCTCCCTGTGGATGGAAACCGGTTCCGGCAGCTCGCCATTTGCTCTTGGGCTGAGGAGCGTGGGCTGAGTCCCCAGCAGGACAGGTGGGCATGAAGCAGGTCTCTGCCCAGGCTCCCTGCTCCGGGGCCGCGCTCAGAACCCCCCGGTGGGCTCTCGGCCACCGGCACACGCCACAGCCACGGGCCGGCTGTGCTCCGAGGCCGACTTTGCGGTCCATGTTTCCACCGAGGGCGCGTCCGTGTTGGAACGGGCACAGGCTGCGAGGGTTGGTCGGGGAGACCGGCTACGTGGGTGGCTGGAAGATTCTGAATGCAACTCATGGCTCCTGGTCGTTCCTGAAGTTCTCGCGGCATTTTGCATCCATATTTTTTTAAATAAAATATATTTTTTATTGATGTCAGAGAGGAAGGGAGAGGAGAGAGAGAGAAACATCCAGGATGAGAGAGAATCACGGATCGGCTGCCTCCAGCACACTCCACACTGGGGATGGAGCCCACAACCCGGGCCTGTGCCCTGCCCGGGAATCGAACCCTGACCTCCTGGTTCCTAGGTGGGCGCTCCACCTCTGAGCCGTGCCAGCCGGCTTAAACAACGCCTCGCCTCTGTGGGCGCCCTTCCTGCATGCCGGGCCCTGTGCGCAGGCCTTTTGGTGCATGAGCCCGCATACTAACGCCCCTGCGACCAGGAGGGAGGACCGGTCTGCCCCGCCTGAAGGGAGGACATCCAGGCTCTGAGAAGTCAGGTCGCCCTGGGCTGCACCATGTGACGGACCAGAGGCCGGACCCCGGCTGCTCTGAGTTCGCCCTGGAGTACATGCCGGGCAGGCGAGGCCCACCAGGGCCAGCCAGGGAGCCAGCACACGGGGCCAGGGGCTCGGGGTGCCCCTCTCCCGCTGCCAGTGCCCCCCCTGTGAAGTGAGGAAAGATCAGGAAGGAAACGCCCCGAGCTCTTACAGAGAGAGGGGGCCGGTCCTGTGAGGTTTGTGACCTGCTGGTTCACCCGTGAGATTTAGGGGGACGACGCGCCCTGTCTGGGGGGACGTGCCCTGTCTGGGGGGTGGCGGACCCCGTGGTTTTGTGGGTGACATGATGTTGCTGTCGAGGTCGGTCATAAAGAGAGCTCGCTGTAAAGGCGGCCGGCTCCTGGGGAGGAGGCAGGACCGACCGCGGGGATCGCGACGTGGGCATGGAGGTGCCATCCGCTGTGGAACGCCCGGGGGAAGTGGGCCCTGGACGGCGGGTCTCAGTCAGTCGTTAGCGAGATCCCGCGGTTCCATTAGTGAGGGAGTCATTGGCGTCAAGGAGCGATCGCAGGCGGCTCTCCTGCCGGTGCGGGCGCGGCTCCTGCGGATGAGGGAGGGACCGCTCGGCAGGAGCCAGCCCGAGCCGGTTGGTGGTCGGCAGACGGTCTGCGTGTCAATCACCGGGATAGTCACTGACTGATCGCTTCTAGTCCAAGCCTGGGATCCGCAGCGGCCTGAGCGGAAGCGAGCCCGACGGAGGGCGCTTGGCACCCCGCATGATCCTCGTCCTGTCCCGCCCCGGGCCTCTGCGTCCTCCCGGCGGAGCAAACAGGAAAGCCGTGGGAGGGCGGCTTCCGATGTCATCGGGGCTGGGAACAGCCGCACGCCCTGGCCTGGGGACCTGGGATGAAGGTGTTACGCCCGATTCCGCTTTGCAGTTCGCCTCCCGTGATTAGAGTTGGCTGCCATTCCGTGACCCCCACGTTACGCCGTCAGTGACTGGCAGCCCCCTCACTTGGGGGGGATGGTGTCAGAGCCCAAGGGTGTCCGAAGGACACTCGGCTGACAAGTGACAGAGTCAGAGCCCCGGCCTGGCTCGTCACGGTGTCACGTCCCTTCAGCAGGAACAGTATTGACCAGTAACAGTATCAGTAATAGTAACAGTAACAGTAACAGTAACAGTATCAGTAACAGTAACAGTATCAGTAACAGTAACTGTAACAGTATCAGTAACAGTAACAGTAACAGTATCAGTAACAGTATCAGTAACAGTAACAGTATCAGTAACAGTAACTGTAACAGTATCAGTAACAGTAACAGTAACAGTATCAGTAACAGTAACAGTATCAGTATCAGTAACAGTATCAGTAACAGTAACAGTAACAGTATCAGTAACAGTAACAGTATCAGTAACAGTATCAGTAACAGTAACAGTATCAGTAACAGTAACAGTAACAGTATCAGTAACAGTAACAGTAACTGTAACAGTAACAGTAACAGTAACAGTAACAGTATCAGTAACAGTAACAGTAACAGTATCAGTAACAGTAACAGTAACAGTATCAGTAACAGTATCAGTAACAGTAACAGTATCAGTAACAGTAACTGTAACAGTAACAGTAACAGTATCAGTAACAGTATCAGTAACAGTAACAGTAACTGTAACAGTAACAGTATCAGTAACAGTAACAGTATCAGTAACAGTAACAGTAACAGTAACAGTAACAGTAACTGTAACAGTAACAGTAACACAGCTGCTAGCTCCCGAGAGCTTGGTGAGCCTGGAGCTGGCTGCGCGTCTGCACGTGCGATTTCCTCCTTCTTTATTTTATCTTATTGTTCACCTTATTCTTGGATGTATGGGCGGGACAGTGGTTAACAGGCTCCAGGTGTGGGTTTCTGTGTTACAAGGTCTGTGTATTGCACTGTGGGCCCACCCCCCACAGGTCATTTCATTGACCTTCACCGATGGAGGCTGGGAGAGGCTCAGGGTCCCAAGGTCACACAGCAAGCCGACCCGCACGCCAGGTCCTGGGCGCCTCAGCCCCGGGCTATTTTGAGCTGCTGGATGCAGGAAGCTGATGCCTAGTCCTTGCGACCACAGCCATCTCATCTATAAAATATGAAGAATAATGTGCTCCGCGCAGTTTCAGGAAGAGATCGCTGGGCGGGCCGTTGCGTGGGTGCCCAGAGCCTGAAGGTAGCGACAGCAGTCACCCCCCGGCCCCTGTGCGCCGTCGGGTGGAAGGAAGCACCCCGCTTCCTCCCCCACCCCCCACCCCATCCACGGAGGCTCGGGGCCCTGCCCAGTCGTTCCGTCATCTCGCACGTCCACTCCATCTCACACTCCTGTCACCTCTGGCCCATAGATGCTGGCAGATGAGTCTCCTACCACTGTGTCTGTGAGCCCCTCCTTCCCAGACCTCCAGGGGCACCCCACTTCCATCAGGATTGAAGGCGGCCTTCTCAGAGCAGCACGAGAGGCCCCCTTCCCCCGCCTCCTCTGTCTCCAGCCTCTCTTCCTCCTTTGCCTGCTTCTCCTCTCCTTCTCCATCCTCCTCCTCCTCATTGTCATGGTGCTGTCTCCTCAGGACAGGACGGGCCCTCAGCTCCCCGTGACCCCCAGCACCCCAGACCAGGGGCCTCCCAGGACAGACTCCCTGTTCCTGGCCTGTCCCTGCCCCAAGCAGAGGGCCACGTTGCTTTTAAAAAGAATATTTTTATTGACTTGGGAGAGGAAGGGAGAGGGAGAGAGAGAAACATTAATGACGAGAGAGAAGCACTGATTGGCTGCCTCCTGCACGGCCCCACTGGGGATGAAGCCTGCACCCAGGGCATGTGCCCTGACCGGGGATCGAACCCGAGACCTTCCGGTGTGCAGGCCGATGCTCTACCCAGTGAGCACACCGACTGGGCTGTCTTTTCGCTTTTTGAAATGGTGGTTTGTGCTTCTGTGCTCAAGTGTGACGGTCTCCTCCCTCACGGCTCCTGTTAGAGACCCTTTACTCCACGCCGGGACCCACAGGCCTCAGCGTGATTGCTTCCCGTCCCTACAGGTTCCCGTTTTTGTACGGAGCATCGGGCCCCGTCGGATCTTGCCCAGGGCTGGCGGGAGCCCCAGGCGCGGCTTTGGCCACAGGGCCGCCCGGCGAGCTCACGGCACTTCTGTTAGAGACGCCGTCCTTCGGGCACATTGGGAAGCGCCTTTCTCACCTGATCACTTCCCCGATGCGGCCGCGTCTATTCCTGGATCTTCTCCCGGCCCCTGCCTCGGTCTGTCTGTTCATTCCCGGGCCAATACCAGACCCCTGATTGCAGCCTGCGGGTGTGTGAATGGTGGGTGGCCACCCCCCCCAGATGGCACTTCTTATTTCGGGTTCTCCTGGCCAGCTCTGCTTTTCTGTTCTTAAGTGTAAACTTGAATCAACCTGCCCGGCCTCAGAAGCACCCGCCTCGTGGCGCCTGTGAGCAGAAGTGCGAGAAACCTGTGAATGCCCGGGCAGCACTGCCCTCTCCACGGCGACGCGTCTTCAGTCAAAACCGCGGCGTCTCTTCGTGAAAAACAGCATTTCGGGGGGAAAAAGATAGGTTTCGGGGTGCACACAGAACAAGGGCTAGCGACGCGCGTTTGCAAAACCTGCCAACGCCAGTCCGTGCGGTTCGTGGGTTCCCACGCCCCCCCGCGAACAGGCTGAGGCAGGATGGAGCAGACCCCTCCCTCTCAGGGTGGGGCCCTCTACAAAGGGGGTGCACGTGGGGCTCTGAGGGACTGTGAGCCATTTCAGAGCGAGGGGGAGAGCGAGAGGGAGGGAGAGAGAGTGAGCGAGCGCCTGAGGCACTAACGGCAGCCCTTTGGTCTTGCTGGAGGGCAGGGTTATATTAGTTCTATAACCTTCTCTCTGTCCGCCTGCTTCATAATTAAAAACAAAAGGAAGAGGGAAGATGGCAGTTTCCACGGAGGGGACGCCCAGAAAGCAGCGCATTTCAGTGGCTGCCGGTGGCCTGGAGCGGTGCCCAGCGGGCGCTGGGCCTGGGGGAGGGGTCGTTAGCTGTGGGCCCTGCGGGGAGCGGCGGGAGGCTTCCTTCCTGTGAGCACACGCAAATGCCCGATGGTGGTTTCTTAATGGGGCCCCTGCGTGCCCTTGTCATCGGCGTGTGACCGAGTGAGTGTCCTTTCCTCTCGGGACCTGGAGGGGCAGGCGGCCCCTGTTCCCTGCTGGCCTGGCAGCCTACACCGAGCTATTGCTTTAAGAGACTTAATGGAGCCCCTCCACATAGGGATGCCAGTCACCAGAGACTTCCTGTCTCCTGAGGGGGGGTCAGTTCTGGGCGGCAGCTTGAGGGTGTGAGGGTGCGAGGGTGGCCTCCTGGGAGACCTTGAGGGGCTGGTCCCCGGGCCGGGCCGTTCCCGCATGTTGGCCGGACCAGCAGGAAGAGGACAGTCCCCGAGGCTCATAGGGAAGCCACCGGTCACTCACAGCCACTGCTTTTTCCTCTGTTATCCTCACCCGAGGGTATTTCCCGCTGACTTTTAGAGACAGGGGAGAGACCCAGAGAGAAACATCAGTGAGAAAGACACAGCCATGGGTTGTCTCCTGTATGTGCCCCGACGAGGGCGGGAGATGGAGCCTAAAACAGGTACGTGCCCTAGACCGGAATCGAACCCAGGACCCTTCAGTCCTCGGCTGACACTGTAACCACCGAGTCAAACAGGCGAGGCCACAACTGTACCGTCTATTTTTTTCCCCTTAAATATATGTTTATTGATTTCAGAGAGGAAGGGAGAGGGAGAGAGAGAGAGAGAGAAACATCAATGATGAGAGAGACTCATGGATCGGCTGCCTCCTGCACGCCCCCTACTGGGGATCGAGCCCGCAACCCGGGCCTGTGCCCTGATCGGGAATCGAACCCTGACCTCCTGGTTCCTAGGTCGACGCTCAACCCCTGAGCCACGCCGGCCGGACACAGCTGTATTGTCTTGACCACCATTTTGCTGCCCCAGTGCCCTGTAGGGCTGCCCCCCCATTTATTTGCCTGGAAGGCTGGGAGAGACCAGAAAGGAAGGAGTTAACTGATGGTCGCCACAGGAGTGATTCTTCATTCTGCCTTCGCTGTCGCAGACCATTAAAATGCACGGTGACGTGTTCACGGCCCATTTACTCATGTGCGGCGTGTGGCTGCGGTGCTGGGACTGCGGCGCTTGCGTGCTGCGCTCTGTCCCCAGCCTGTGGGCCACGCTGGGACGGGAGGGAGGGGAGGAGGCTGGCAGGAGGATCAGCTCACGGGGGTTGGAGCCAGGCGGCTCTCCCTAGAGCCCAGACCACCTGGGAACCATGATGGGCCCAGTAGGCAGGGCCATGGGGACCCGGGAGCCACTGTGTTTTCCCTTAGATGAGGGCTGTGGGGGGCGTTCACTCTGGAAGGAACGCCGGAGACCTCCTTTTACAGATGAGGAAACTGAGGTTCACAGAGAGCCGTGGACTCAGCCCAGAACCCCACCGTGCAGCGCAGGCCCCGTTCTGCGGACTCCCGGTCCAGGGAGAGGCCTCTGGTCTGTGGGCAGGGGACAAGCAGGGGATCTGTTCGTCACTAGGCCGGGACCCGCCGGCTCCTTCTCCAAAGGGTGCAGAAGGCCAGCAGTACCCAGGCTGTTTGTGCACCAGGCTCATGAGTGCAATCCAGAATCCTCCCAATCCAAATCGCCACCTCCAACCTGGAATACCTGGAAAGCCATGCTGGAGTCAGGAAACAGAGAGAGAACCCCATCTCCATCTCCATCTCCATCTCCATCACTATCACCATCACCATCTCCATCACCATCTCCATCTCCATCTCCATCACCATCTCCATCTCCATCTCCATCACCATCTCCATCTCCATCTCCATCTCCATCTCCATCCCCATCTCCATCTCCATCACCATCACCATCTCCATCTCCATCACCATCACCATCACCATCTCCATCTCCATCACCATCACCATCACCATCTCCATCTCCATCTCCATCTCCATCACCATCTCCATCACCATCACCATCACCATCACCATCTCCATCACCATCACCATCTCCATCACCATCTCCATCACCATCACCATCTCCATCTCCATCTCCATCACCATCACCATCACCATCACCATCTCCATCTCCATCTCCATCACCATCTCCATCACCATCACCATCTCCATCTCCATCTCCATCACCATCACCATCTCCATCTCCATCTCCATCACCATCTCCATCTCCATCACCATCACCATCTCCATCTCCATCTCCATCACCATCTCCATCACCATCTCCATCACCATCTCCATCACCATCACCATCTCCATCTCCATCTCCATCTCCATCACCATTACCATCACCATCACCATCTCCATCTCCATCTCCATCTCCATCACCATCACCATCTCCATCTCCATCACCATCTCCATCACCATCACCATCTCCATCTCCATCACCATCTCCATCACCATCTCCATCACCATCACCATCTCCATCTCCATCACCATCTCCATCACCATTACCATCACCATCACCATCTCCATCTCCATCACCATCACCATCACCATCTCCATCTCCATCTCCATCTCCATCTCCATCTCCATCTCCATCTCCATCTCCATCTCCATCACCATCTCCATCACCATCTCCATCTCCATCTCCATCACCATCTCCATCTCCATCTCCATCTCCATCTCCATCTCCATCTCCATCTCCATCACCATCTCCATCACCATCTCCATCTCCATCTCCATCTCCATCTCCATCTCCATCTCCATCACCATCACCATCTCCATCTGCATCTCCATCTCCATCTCCATCTCCATCACCATCTCCATCTCCATCTCCATCTCCATCTCCATCACCATCTCCATCTCCATCTCCATCTCCATCACCATCACCATCACCATCACCATCTCCATCTCCATCTCCATCACCATCTCCATCTCCATCTCCATCTCCATCTCCATCTCCATCTCCATCACCATCTCCATCACCATCACCATCACCATCACCATCTCCATCACCATCTCCATCTCCATCACCATCTCCATCACCATCTCCATCTCCATCACCATCTCCATCTCCATCTCCATCTCCATCTCCATCTCCATCACCATCTCCATCACCATCACCATCACCATCTCCATCACCATCTCCATCTCCATCACCATCTCCATCTCCATCTCCATCTCCATCTCCATCACCATCACCATCACCATCACCATCTCCATCACCATCTCCATCTCCATCACCATCTCCATCACCATCTCCATCTCCATCACCATCTCCATCTCCATCTCCATCTCCATCTCCATCTCCATCTCCATCTCCATCACCATCTCTAACTCTATTACCATCACCATCACTATCTCCATCTCCATCTCCATCACCATCTCCATCTCCATCTCCATCTCCATCACCATCTCAATCACCATCTCCATCTCGATCACCATCTCTAACTCCATTACCATCACCATCACCATCACCATCTCCATCTCCATCATCATCACCACCTCCGTCACCATCTCCATCACCATTACCATCTCTATCACCATCTCCATCATCATCACCATCACCATCTCCATCTCCATCTCCATCACCATCTCCATCTCCATCACCATCTCCATCTCCATCTCCATCACCATCTCCATCTCCATCACCATCACCATCACCATCTCCATCACCATCTCCATCTCCATCACCATCACCATCTCCATCTCCATCACCATCTCCATCACCATCTCCATCACCATCACCATCTCCATCTCCATCACCATCTCCATCACCATCTCCATCACCATCTCCATCATCATCTCTAATTCCATCACCATCTCCACCTCCATCATCTCCATCATCTCCATCTTCATCTCCATCTCCATCTCCAACACCATCTCCATACCCATCACCATCACCATCTCCATCACCATCTCTAACTCTATTACCATCACCATCACTATCTCCATCTCTATCACCATCACCATCTCCACCTCCATCACCATCACCATCTCCACCTCCATCACCAAAGCTCAATGGCTTTGTCTCCTTCAGGCTTTAACTGCTCTGCTGAGGATCCCTGACCCTGTCCTTCAGGCACCTGTCCTCATTCAGTTACACTTTTTCATGAAACTGCCCTGTCCTGACCTTGGACCTCACCTTTGGGTGCAGGTGGTCATTCTCTTTTATTAGTACCCAGTACTGATTGCATGAACTTCACAGGTATCTCTGCTCAGGGCTTCCCGGGAGATGGCGCAGCCTGCTCTCCTCCCAGGCTCCCTGCCCGCTGCCCACCCCTAGGCAACGCCTTCCCCTCCTGTGGGAACCCCATCACGGCTGTGAGGGGTGGGAGGAGGGCGTGGGGCCCAGGGGCTGACCCTCCTTGGCCCAAAGTGTAGCTCCCTAACTAGATCCAAGAAGGACAAGAATAGCCTCCCCCAGGCCCTGCTCCAAAGGTACGCTCAGTAAGAGTGGAAGGCACACCGTGAGCCCTGGGCACCGTGTGCCCGCGCCAGGTGTGAGCGTTTGCGTGCAGCATCTCATGTAACTCACATCATCCCACGAGGCAGTCCCCACCTCCTTACTTTGTGATCCCCATTTTCCAGATGGCAACGCTGAGCCCAACAGGTAAGGCTCGCGTGGTGCTACACCGGAGAGTCAGAGCCACGACTCAACCCGGATCCGTTCGATGCTTCCCAGACTCACGCGCTCACCCCTTCTAGGCTGTCTCCGGCACAAGGCTGTCAGCCACTAAGCGGGCCTCGCGTGAGCCGCGGGACCCCCGGGGCCGGGCAGACACCGCTCGCTGCCCCCACGCAGCGACCGCCCTCCTCGGTCACACCCCTGCCGGAGGCAGCCGCTCGGAAAATTAAAAAGTGATGAAGGCCCAGGGAGGGAGCTGTGTGGGTGTCAGTCGATGGTTTATGTGGGAGGAGCCTGGGCCACAGCAGAGAGGCCTTTGTCAGAGATGGCCGCCAGCCACCGGCGGAGAGCGCGAGGGGGGTCGGCAGGGCCATGACCCGAGTGGGAACCTCTCCGCGGAGCAGCCCTTCGCTGGGCTCCCTCCCGGATGGGGGCGTCCCCGGGGCTCCCGGCCCCACAGCCTCCCCCGGGGCCCAGGCCGAGGGGGAAGGAGGAACTTGCCCGCCAGCCCAGAGCTCCCCGGCTGGGGGTCCGCTGACGGCTGTGGTTTAGAACGAGCGCTGCTTGCTGGATGGACAGACGGACGGAGCTTCCGTTACACAGACGGGAGGAGAGGAGGGAGGCTGGCTGGTCAGAGGGCGGACGGAGCTGGAAGACAGGGCCCAGATCCCAGCGGGCACGTGGCCTGAGAGAGCCAGCTGGCCTTGACCTGCCCAGCCCAGACCACCCCACCCACCCACCCGTGCCCACCCCACCCCATCCACCCCACCTCACCCACACCACCCCACACCCACCCCACCCATACCCACTCGTGCCCACCCCACCCCACCCACACCACCCACCCCACCTCACTCACACCACCTACCCCATCTATACCCATATCCACTCCACCCCACCCACACCACCCCACCCACCCGTGCCCACCCTACCCACACCACCCATACCCACTCCACCCCACACCCACCCCACCCCACCTCACCCACACCCACTCCACCCCACCCATACCCACTCTACCCCATATCCACCCCACCCATACCCACCCACAACACCCCACCCATACCCACTCCACCCCACCCATACCACCCCACCCCACCCATACCCACTCCACCCTGCCCACACCCACCCACACCCACCCATACCCACCCCGCCCTACCCCCATCCCACCCTTTACACCGGTGACTGCACCCCCTGTACCTCACACCCGTGACTGCTCTGTAACCACCGGTTTGTGCTCTAACCCCTGCCCCTCTCCTCCCGCCCCAGCCCCTCCCTCTGGCACCCATCACAGTGGTCTCTGCATCGATAAGTCTGCTTCTGTTCTGCTTGTTCGTTGCTTTTCTTGGTTAGGTCCCATTGTTGATAGGTGTGTATTTATTGCTCCTATTTTTTCTTTTTCTTCTTTCTAAGCCGGCCCTTGGACACCCCATGCAGTCGTGGTCTGGGGGCGAGGAGCCCCTTTCTCTTCTTGTCCGGGCAACCCCGCCCAGCGTCTGAGCCGGTCAGAACTCCTTCGCTGGCAAAGAGTCTGCCTCTGGCCCTGAGACAAAAACGAATGGGGAAGAGGCCGTGGGGGGCAGTGCGCCTGCCACCCGCGTCTGCGCACCAGGTGCTCCCAACCTCAGCCCACCGGCTTGCATTCCTGCGAAACGCACCGAGGGAAGCGAAACTGGGGGGCTGGGTCCCCGCCCTGGACTGAAGCGCTGTCACCTGTCACTTATTCCCCATCTCTGCTCTCTGGGGGTGGTGTGTGCCCAGAGTGGCCCTCCCTGAGCTTCCTGGGGGGCGGGGTGCGCCCAGTGGCCCCACCACCCGGATCCTCGTGGTCTGTTTTCACGGGCCTCCCTACCTGGGCTCCACACCGTCGGCTCCGCAGTGCTCCCCAGTGAACGGGGTGCGGTCCCTGTGCAGACAGCATCGATCCTCCCTGGCTCCCCCAACCCATCCCCCCCAGCGTGACGCTGCTCCTGTGTGCTGAGCCTGCCACCCCTACGGCCTTCGGGGCCCCTGCTCTGCTCCAGCCCGAGAGGGAGGGGCCGCCTCCCCCACCCTGCCACCCCGCCGGCTCCCAGCCGTGAGGCGACCCCTGCTCCCTCCCCTCTGATAAGAGGACGGTCAGGTCACCGCTGGGTGACAGAGCCGCTGCGAGGGCAGTTAGACAAGCAGGCGGATGGGGGGCCGCCCACAGGAAGGAGGGAAAGATCCACGCACCGAATTCGTGTGACGCTTCCAGCTCTCCCGTCCCCCGAGGGAGGAGGGGGTGCCACGAGTCTGACAGGCGTTCGTTAGCCGAGGTGGGCAGGGGAGGGGATGGAGCCGCCGGCGCCTCAAAGCAGCGTTCTCGGGGGAAGGGCGTGAGGACAACCGGCAGGATGTTGGGAGTCGAGTCCTGAGCTGCCTGGCCATGGGCTCGCCGCACAAGGCTGGGCTCTGGGCGGCCAGGTGTGCCCAGTGCGGCTCTGCAGACACTGCAGAGGGAGGACCAGGGGCCGGCTCGGGCAACCATCCTAGCTCCTGGGACCGTGGCCTCCTGTGCTCCTGGCGAAGTGTGTGTGTGAGTGTGTGTGTGTGTGTGTGTGTGTGTGTGTGTGTGTGTGTATGTGTGTGAGATGTGAGTGAGTGTGTGTGTGTGATGTGAGTGTGTGTATGTGATGTGAGAGTGTGTGTGTATGTGTGTGTGTGTGAGTGTGTGTGTGAGATGTGAGTGTGATGTGAGTGAGTGTGTGTGTGATGTGAGTGTGTGTGTGTGTGATGTGAGAGTGTGAGTGTGTGTGTGATGTGAGTGTGTGTGTGTGTGATGTGAGAGTGTGTGTGTGTGAGTGTGTGTGTGTGTGATGTGAGTGTGTGTGTGTGATGTGAGTGTGTGTGTGTGTGAGAGATGTGAGTGTGTGTGTGTGATGTGAGTGTGTGATGTGTGATGTGAGTGTGTGTGTGTGTGTGTGAGAGATGTGAGTGTGTGTGTGTGATGTGAGTGTGTGATGTGAGTGTGAGTGGGTGTGTGAGAGATGTGAGTGTGTGTGTGATGTGAGTGTGTGTGTGTGTGTGAGAGATGTGAGTGTGTGTGTGTGATGTGAGTGTGTGATGTGTGATGTGAGTGTGAGTGTGTGTGTGTGTGATGTGTGTGTGTGTGTGTGTGAGAGATGTGAGTGTGTGTGTGTGATGTGAGTGTGTGATGTGTGATGTGAGTGTGAGTGTGTGTGTGTGTGATGTGAGTGTGTGATGTGTGATGTGAGTGTGTGTGTGTGTGTGATGTGAGTGTGTGTGTGTGATGTGAGTGTGTGTGTGATGTGAGTGTGTGTGTGTGAGTATGTGTGTGTGTGTGATGTGAGTGTGTGTGTGATGTGAGTGTGTGTGTGTGTGTGTGATGTGTGTGTGTGTGTGATGTGAGTGAGTGTGTGTGTGATGTGTGTGTGTGTGATGTGAGTGTGTGTGTGATGTGAGTGTGTGTGTGTGTGTGTGATGTGAGTGTGTGTGTGTGATGTGAGTGTGTGTGTGTGAGTATGTGTGTGTGTGTGATGTGAGTGTGTGTGTGATGTGAGTGTGTGTGTGTGTGTGTGATGTGTGTGTGTGTGTGATGTGAGTGAGTGTGTGTGTGATGTGTGTGTGTGTTTGAGTATGTGTGTGTGTGTGTGAGTGAGTGTGTGTGTGAGTATGTGTGTGTGTGTGATGTGAGTGTGTGTGTGATGTGAGTGTGTGTGTGTGTGTGTGATGTGAGTGTGTGTGTGTGATGTGAGTGTGTGTGTGTGAGTATGTGTGTGTGTGTGATGTGAGTGTGTGTGTGATGTGAGTGTGTGTGTGTGTGTGTGATGTGTGTGTGTGTGTGATGTGAGTGAGTGTGTGTGTGATGTGTGTGTGTGTTTGAGTATGTGTGTGTGTGTGTGAGTGAGTGTGTGTGTGAGTGTGTGTGTGTGATGTGTGTGTGTGAGTGTGTGTGTGTGTGTGATGTGAGTGTGTGTGTGTGTGTGATGTGAGTGTGTGTGTGTGTGTGTGATGTGAGTGATGTGTGATGTGTGTGATGTGAGTGTGTGTGTGTGTGTGTGATGTGAGTGTGAGTGTGTGTGTGAGAGATGTGAGTGTTCCAATGAGTGCCGTGTGAGCTGAATGTCTGTGGAGACGGTATGAACGTGGGCCTTGTATCAGTCAGCTATCGCCGCAATCGTGCTGCGTAACAAACCACTCCCCAGTTCACAGCGTAAACCGGCGACGACTGTGGTCGCTCTCGCTGGTCTTCAGGGCGGCCGCCTCTCAGGGTGCTGCCTGGATGGCCAGCTCCTGGCTCTGGGCTTCAGGCTGTGGTTTGGGGTTGGGGGTGCCCCCTGTCACAAATCCCACGTGGACGAGCAGCCCCAGGGCGTGTGGTCTGTGCATGTGTCTCTATCTGGGTCCAGGTGGAAGGGGCGGAGCTCCCAGATTGCGGGGGCGAGAGAGCGGACCCTCCCCCCTCGCCCCCCGCACCGCTCCCCCCGAGCACACGTCATTGGCACTGCACCTGCTGGGTCTGATGACAACACCCGTTTGGCCAAAGCGCGTCTCATGGCCAAGGCCAGAGTCAGGGTCAGGCAGCGTCCGCCGCGCAGCACAGGCCGCAGACCTCTCGCGTGAGCTTTGAGTGACGCGAGGGCCCGAGGACCTCCTGTGCCCAACGCCTCGGGCCGCCGGGCGTGGATCCGCTCTGCGTGTGCAGCCGTGAGTTTGCTCCATGGCCCGCGCACTCCCAGACGAGTGCCATCCATTATTTCAGCGAGATGACCGATGGGCGTCACCTGAGAGAAACACGAGGGTCACCGGGCCACGGGCACGGCTTGAATTTTAGCGCCGAGTTCTACAGCCCGCTCCGGTGCCGGTGACCTAGACGACACCGAGCGGCCTGCGTAGCCATCATCTGTGCGCACGTGTGCGTGTATGCGTGTGCGCGTGTTGAATCTTTCCTGTTGAAAGTGTCACAGAGGCCCTCCTTCCCCCATTAACTTCACCAGCCCGCCCCGCTGCTGCCCCGGCCCTCCCCACCCCACGTCCGTGTCCGCGGGTTGTGCAAATACGCACACAAGTTCGTTCGGTGGTCCATCTCTTCCCTCGCCCCCTCCCCGCCCTCCCCGCCGTCCCTCTGAGGTTCCAGTCTGTTCCTGCTTTTCTGACTTGGGGACGGGGGGTGGGGGGGGGTGGGGGCGGTGGGGGGGGTCTGTGGTTTTCGGTTCTCGTTCAGTTCAGAGAAGGAGCGGGCATCGCCCAGGAGAACGAGCTTTCCAGAGCCCGCGGCCTGTTTGGGGGCCCCGGCGGAGATGTGGGCGGAAGCTGGGCGGAGGGAGCGCCTCCTGCAGGCGGAGCGGAGCGGGAGCGCCCTGCAGGCGGGAGAACGCAGGGTCTCGGGGAGCTGGCTGCTCCGTGGGGCGGGAGCTCTGAGACCTGAGATGCGAGCGATGGTCTGAGACGTGGGGTCAGAGGCGCCGCGGGCAGTGGGCAGCGCCTCTAAGTGCTTCCTCACAGCTTCCAGGCGACCGAGCTGGCTCCCCATTAGTTACACTTGCCTTTTACTTCTCACGAGATGAATTTTTAATCTTTACGACAGGATTGGGAAAATCTCAGGGCCTCTCCACGCGGCCGGCTGTGTGTTCGGTTAAACAGTTGGGGCTTGCCCGGCCGGTGTGGCTCAGGGTTGAGCGTCGACCTAGGAACCAGGAGGTCACGGTTAGATTCCCGGTCAGGGCACAGGTCCGGGGTGCGGGCTCCATCCCCAGTGGGGGGCGTGCAGGAGGCAGCCGATCTGTGATTCTCTCTCATCACTGATGTTTCTATCTCTCTCTCCCTCTCCCTTCCTCTCTGACATCAATAAAAATATAAAAAAACACACAAAAAAACCAGTCAGGGCTTACAGCCCCCCGAAAGGAAACCAAAGCACCCCCCCCGCCTTCAAAGATGCAAGCAGCTCACAGCTTGCGTGGACCTGGTGTGGCCTCTGCTGGGGTGGGGTCCTGGGGTGCTTCCTAAGTGCGCCTGGCACCAGGCACCTGCTCTGAACACAAAGCAAGCAGGGCAGGTGGCGTCTGAGCCTCACAGAGCGTCCCACCCCTTGTGGGCAGCCAGACCCCAAGGACAGGAAGCGCCGGGCTTACTAACTGGGCCAGGGATGAGCCCCGGGAGTCGAAGGGGGGTAACAGGAGGGGCCTCTTCAGACCTCGTCGGGGCCGAGGGTGAGGGGTGGGAGCTGCCAGCTACCCCCACCCCCTGCCGGTGGGCGCCTCCTGCTTGGCAGCGGTGGGAATGCCGGCTTCAGCTCCTGGGCGAGCCCGGCCTGCCCAGGATGGATGCGCGTCCCAGGGTCAGTCCCTGTCCGTGTCTGAGGCTGGACCCTGGTTCTGCTTCACCTTCGACGCCGCAGAGAGGAGGCCAGAGCCAGCCCTCCCAGCGGGATTGCGTGCTCGCTGTGACGGGGTGTGGCATCATGTGTGTCATGTGGCACCCAGGTGGCATCATGGGGCATCATGTGGCATCCACGGGGCATTGCATGGAAGTGCTCAGGCTCTCAAAGCGGGCAGCCCGCAGGCTGGAGGAGAGGCAGGGCCTGAGCTAACTGACCCACCTTTGCCACCTGTTAGACTCTGGAGGGGTTGGGGCAACCACTGTGTTAGAATTGGGGTTTGGGGTAACCACTGTGTTAGAGTGGGGGTGGGGAGCCTCTGTGTTAGAGTGGGGGTGGGGAGCCTCTGTGTTAGAGTGGGGTTTGGGGCAACCACTGTGTTAGAATTGGGGGCGGGTTTGGGGTAACCACTGTGTTAGAGTGGGGTTTGGGGTTTGGGGTAACCACTGTGTTAGAATGGGGGTGGGGAACCTCTGTGTTACAGTGGGGTGGGGAACCTCTGTGTTAGAGTGGGGTGGGGAACCTCTGTGTTACAGTGGGGTGGGGAACCTCTGTGTTACAGTGGGGTGGGGAACCTCTGTGTTACAGTGGGGTGGGGAACCTCTGTGTTACAGTGGGGTGGGGAACCTCTGTGTTACAGTGGGGTGGGGAACCTCTGTGTTACAGTGGGGTGGGGAACCTCTGTGTTACAGTGGGGTGGGGAACCTCTGTGTTACAGTGGGGTGGGGAACCTCTGTGTTACAGTGGGGTGGGGAACCTCTGTGTTACAGTGGGGTGGGGAACCTCTGTGTTACAGTGGGGTGGGGAACCTCTGTGTTAGAGTGGGGTTTGGGGGAACCTCTGTGTTAGAGTGGGGTGGGGAACCACGCCATCACAGTCTGCCTTCCTTCTGAAGCACATGAGGAGGGACTGAGAGGTGTGGACAGTGGGTGTTTGTCCCTGCTTTTTATTTTAAATCTATTTTATTGATTTTTTACAGAGAGGAAGGAAGAGTGACAGAGACCTAGAAACATAGATGAGAGAGGAATATCGATCAGCTGCCTCCTGCACGCCCCCCACTGGGGATGTGCCCGCAACCCAGGTACATGCCCTTGACCGGAATCGAACCCGGGACCCTTCCGTCTGCAGGCCAAGGCTCTATCCACTGAGCCACACCGGTTTCGGCTCCCTGCTTTTTTTTTTAAGCCCGTAGTCGGGCTTTTAAAATTTCTCTCTCCCAGAGTTCTGGGAAACCGTTGCTGCTGAAAACTGTGAAAACCCACAAGAGTGGGACGGCTGGTGGGGAAGACGATGCAGAAGGAAAACCAGCCCCCCAGCAAATCGGCCCCTTGCTGAGCCCCTGCTCAGTGGGGTCCCCAGTGGAGGGGGTCCCAGTGGAGGGGGTTCCAGTGGAGGGGGGCCCAGGGGAGGGGGTCCCCAGTGGAGGGTGTCCCAGTAGAGGGGGTCCCAGTGGAGGGTGGCCCAGGGGAGGGGGTCCCCAGTGGAGGGTGTCCCAGTAGAGGGGGTCACAGGGGAGGGGAACCCAGGGGAGGGGGGCCCAGGGGAGGAGCCCGGTGGTCCGAGAGGCCCAGGGTTGCACAGCGGATGGGTGGCCTGCCCATCGCACCCCTCCTTAGAGGCCACAGGCCCGCCTCAGAGGACAGGGCGGGAGGAGGGAGTCCACCTGAGTGAGATGGGCAGATGCACTTACTGGATGAGTCTCATACTTGAAAACACGTGGCTTTCAGCTGGACGCGTGGGGCCTCCCGTTCCGGGTTCCCCGCTCCTCCCGGCTCTGGCCCCGTGCTGCCCTGCGTCATTTCACGGGTGTTAGCAGCTCTGTGCTCCCAGGGCACTCGCCGCGGGGGTGGCGGAGGCGCGTCCGGGGTGGATGGAGAGGCCCCCCCCCCGCAGAGGACACGGGGTCGGGGTCGGAGATTCCGTGCCACGGCGTTCCTAACGGCGGCGCCATCGCCCTCCCCCGGCACCCGCTCTCTTCCACGGACAGCCATCTGCGATGGGACGCGGGGTCATCCCCAGCACTTCCCCAGGAGTGCTGCTGCGCGGTCAGCTCGCCTGCATCTTGACTGGCTCTCTTGGGTGAAGTCTTACAATAACGACTGGGTCAAATTTACCCGCATCTTGAAGGCCCGGACCCCCTGCTGCCCGCCTGCCCGGCACCAGGACGGTGCCAACCGAAACGCCCAGCATTCGTAGGCAAAGGACCCATTTCTTTGCCCCCTCACCGGGACTGGGCATCACCTTTGCCAACCAATCAGGAGAAAGATGACATCCTGGTGTTTTAATTTACTCTTTTTAAAAAAATATGTATAGTTTTATTGATTTCAGAGAGGGAGAGGAAGAGAGAGAGAAACATCAATGAGAAAGAATCACGGATCGGCTGCCTCCTGCACGCCCCCCACTGGGGATGGAGCCCGCCACCCGGGCCTGTGCCCTGACCGGGAATCGAACCCTGACCTCCTGGTTCCTAGGTCGGCGCTGAACCCCTGAGCCACGCCGGCTGGCTAATCCGCTCTCTCAGGTTACTGCTGACCCTGAACATCCTCCCTGTGCGTCCCGGCCCTTCACGCCTCTCCTTCTGTGCACTCTGCCCCCGACGGCGCCCCGTCATCTGGGTGCCCGCCTCGCAGGCAGGCCTGTGTCCGGGGGGACCAGCCCGTGGCGGTGAATGTCCTGCTGTGTCCCCCAGTTTCGTGTTTGCCTGCTTTGCATTTGTTGAAATCCAGTTTTGAAATCTCAGCTCCCAAGTAGAGGGGGGAGGGGGTCCCCAGGAAGTAGGGACGATCAGACTTCTGGTGACGGGGTCCCATCCCACCCCTTCCCCAAACAGCAACGGGTGCTCAGCCAGGCCCGAGAGTCCCGTGGGAGGGAGTTCCGGGCTCAGAGCGGCCGCTGCTCCTTCACACACACACACACACACACACACACACACGCACACGCACACACACACGCACACGCACACACACACGCACACACATGCACACGCTGCTAAATGCCCCAGAGGGTGACGTGGGGCGGCAGGATGTGGGCGTCTCAGGCAGGATGGCGGCAGGTGCTTCTGTGCTGTGGGGGGTGGGGTGGTGCCCAGAAGTCCCCGGGGGCCCTGTGGTCAGGGATGGAGCCCTGGTCCTGGGGCGGCCACACCTGGGGAGGCCCGCCCCCACCCATCAGCCCCCCGCGACCCTCCATGCAGGGAGAACCCCAGCAGCCCAGTGCCGCTGTGACAGTGGCCCCTCCGAGTGAGCGGTGACCCGAGGCCGGAACGCACTCGCCTCTGACCCCCACGGTGCGGCTGGATGAGAAGCTTCCGTCACGCCCTCTCTGCTGTGGCTCAGGCCCCCATCTGTGAACTATCACTTCCTCACGGCCCCTGGGCTGTTCGGGTTCTCCCCGGATAGGACTCGGGGTCACACCTCCCCGGGGATCCCTGCCCGCTCAAAGCGGCTGGGAAGGGACCGTGCGCTCCAGCGTCGGTGTCGCCGCTCCTGGTCACTGTCCCCGCGGGAGCTTCCCCTCCACGCCCCCCCCCCCCCCCCCGTCCCCTCCCGAGGTCACTTCCTCACAGCGACCCTGTGGGGCTCGTCCTCCCTCCGGACTCAGGACACTCACACTCAGCCCGGCCCAGGGACCCTGGTCCCCACGTGGCCACCTCCCCACAGGGCATGGCTGCGCCAGCCGGGGCCCCGCCCCTCGTGCCCCTTCAGGGCCTGTTTGCCCACCTCTCCGGCATCAGTGACAGGGATGGGGGCGCGGTCCAGCCCGGCCACGTGGCTCAGGGGTTGAGCGTCGACCTGGGAACCAGGAGGTCGGGGTTCGGTTCCCGGTCAGGGCACAGGCCCAGGTTGCGGGCTCCATCCTCACGAGGGGGCGTGCAGGAGGCAGCCGATCCAGGATTCTCTCTCATCATGGCTGTTTCTCTCTCTCTCCCTCTCCCCCGGTCTCTGAGATCCATAATAAATGTGTCTATGGAAAGAGGGGTCCGGCAGCCCCGAGGCCATTGCCTTGACCGAGAGAAGAAAGACGAAAGGCCCAGCAAGTACAGGAGACGAGCATTTCCAGTTGGGAGGCGGGGGCGGGGCCGGGATGAGAGAGCGAAGGCGCCCGGCGGAGGCCTGAGCCTGGAGGCAGGGGTCCCAGGCCCCGCAGCAGGAGGCCTCACGGCTTGCTGTGCGCCTTCAGGCAAGCCGGGGCCTCTCTGGGCCTCTCCGCAATTTGAGGGAGTCGCCTGCTTGATTTGCTGGTCAGCCCAGCTCTGAAGGGCAGCAAATAGCCCTGGACTCACTGGGCCCCACAGGCGGCCACAGGGCGGCGGGCGGGCGGCTGACCACCCTCGCCCCCAACCAGCTGAGGCTGAGATGCAAGCCCAGCGGATGGGCGGCGAGCGAGGCGGTTTATTCCTTCCTGGGCTTCAGAGTGAAACTCCCCAAGCAGAAACGGTGCTCCTCAGCACCCGGAGGGCACGCCCGAGGGTGACCCGTGCTAACAGGGACAGCCACGTGGGGCGGGGACCTCTCTCTCGGGGAGCCTCCGCGCCCACACGTGGCGAGGGGGAGGGGGGGTCTGTGGCTAAACGTGGACTGTGCGCTTTAAATAGCTACTCAGGGCCTCGGATTTCAGCTGCGGTGAGACCCGCAAGCTGCCCTAAGCAAGTGGGAAATGAAAACGTCTCAGAAGCCTGTCTTGAGCGTGCGGCAAGGCGTAGGACACGATTGGGAGGCGCTGGCGGTCCCCAGCCCTCCGATCCACGCACTAAACCCGCGGCTGCTGACCTCTCGGCCCTCCCGGGCCACAGTGTCCTCGGACCACCGCTTGGCGACCGCTGGACTAAACGGTGCTGGATACACCAACCGGCTGGCACGGCCTTCCACCACTTCCCCGGCGGCCTGCGTGTGGGCTGACATCCACCCGCTGGCCCAGCCCCACCCAGGGAGCGAGCAGGGGGGCTTCCGGCTGGACGTGGGCCTGTTCTTAGAGGAGTCCCAGACCGGTGAAGGCCTGGCTGTCATGGTCTCCCAGTGCGAACACTTCCCGAGCAAGGGGCTCTGCATTTTTCACTTCTCCCTTCCTTCCTTCCTTCCTTCCTTCCTTCCTTCCTTCCTTCCTTCCTTCCTTCCTTCCTTCCTCTCTCTCTCTCTCTCTCTCTCTCTCTCTCTCTCTCTCTCTCTTTCTTCCTTTCTTTCTGGTTAATCTTCACCCAAGGATATTTTTCCATTGATTTTCAGAGACAGTGACAGGGAGGGGAAGAGACAGAGAGAGAGAGAGAAACATCGATGCAACAGAGACACATTGATTGGGTGCCTCCTGCATGTGCCCCCACCAAGTCCAGGGAACCTGCAACCGAGGTGCATGCCCTTGACCAAAATCAAACCTGGGACCCTCCGGCCCCCAGGCCCATGCTCTGTCCACTGAGCCACACCAGCGAGGGCTGCGTTTTCACTTTGAACTGGGCCCTGGGGACGCTGCAGCCTGTCTGACCCTGCACCCTTTTCCTGGGCGGTCCCCGACTCACCGACCCACCGACCGACCGACGGCAGCGTGCCGAAATCCGGTCCGAAGCCATTTAGCTTTCTGAAGAACCACCTGTTCAGCTCTGGTCTTATTAGCACACGACTTAGCTAGCCGGTCCAGAGTCAGTGTCAAACGCAAAGAGAGATGGGTCCTTGGCTCAGAGCAGTAAGAGCAGGCCTTTCTCATGGAGAACTGGTCTCAGATGTCCTTCCCAACGCAATTGCTCAGACGTGGGCAGACAGGGCGGGGCCCCTTTAAAGATCACAGGAATGCCCGGCCGGCGTGGCTCAGGGGCTGAGCGCCGACCTACGAACCAGGAGGTCACGGTTCGACTCCCGGTCAGGGCACAGGCCCGGGTTGCGGGCTCCATCCCTAGTGTGGGGTGTGCAGGAGGCAGCCGGTCCATGATTCTCTCTCGTCGTTAACATTTCTCTCTCTCTCTCTCCCTCTTCCTTCCTCTCTGAAATCAACAAAAATATATTAAAAAAAAAAAAAAGAATGTAGGAAGCATCAACTTCCCAACATTTGACTGATGGTCAGGATCAAGAGTGAGTAGACTGGCCCGTGGGCCGCACCTGGCTGCACCTGTCTTTGTAAATAAAGTTTTATTGAAACACGGCCGCCCATTCACGGGCCTATCATCTGCGGCTGCTTTCAGGCTGTAACCGCAGAGCGAGGACGATGCAAGAGATGGTAGGCCCAGCCCTGGCCGGGTTTGCTCCGTGGCTAGAGCACCAGCCTCGGACTGAAGGGTCCCAGGCTTGGTTCCAGTCAAGGACACATACTTTGGTTGCAGGCTCGATCCTGGACCCTGGTCGCGGCTGGTGTGGGAGGCACCCATTCTATGTCTGGCTCTCACATGGATGTCTCTCTCTGCCTCTCCCCCTCCCTGCCACTCTCTCTGAAAATCCACGGAAAAATACCCTGGGGTGAGGATTAACAACAACAGAAGAGATGGCAGGACCAGCAAAGCTGAACGGACTCACCATCTGGCTCCTCACAGCCAGTATGTGCCAGCCCCTCCCGAGCTGTTAGAATGGCTAAGTCCCCAGCAGGCCAGCAAACTTGGGGAAACATGACTGTGAAGAATATTGTTGCACCCTTGGGATCGGAAATCACGACGGAGACATAAATCGTAAGTGAAAGAGCTTTATACGCGTGATTACGTGGAGATGAAAACTTGCACACGGCCAGAGCCACCAGCACCAAGGTTCAAAACCCGCCGCTGTCGGGGAGAACACGCCTGCAGAGCCCGCCAATCCAGGGCAGGCAGGGCAAGGACACGCGGAGAAACTCCGGAGGAGCTAAAAATGGCCACAGTACACGTTCAAAGATACTGACCTCCCCCCACCCCCCCCGCCGCCCCGTAATCATGGGGAATATGCAAATTAAGACAAGACGCTGTTTTTCAGCCGTCGGAGGGGCAGATGGTGTTCAGGTCTGACCCTTTCACATAAGCAGGGATGTAGGGGGGTCGTGGACAAGCTGCCGGTGGAAGAACAGACTGTGCCCCGGCCCTGGAGGGCCGCCCAGAGGGTCCGGGAGTGTCCAGCCCTGGAGAGCTGCCCGGAGGGTCCGGGAGAGCTGGCTCCTCTCTCCTGGGCTCAGCCATCGCCTTCTGGATGCATAAAACCCTAGAGAAACGTCCAGAGACACACCCAGGAGCATGTGTAGGGCATTCATCACCGTGTTGTTTACAAGGGCGGGGGGGGGAGGGGGGAGGAGGGAGGGGGCCAGAAGGCGCGTCTGTGGAGAAAGGGCAGGTTCAGCTGTTTCCTTTCTTCTCCTTGGCCCAGTGTGTTGCTCGCCGTGGCTTACAAAGCGCGTCCCTGTATTGGCGCGGTTGCCAAAACTTGCTAATGACACAGTTTAAGACTTTTTAAACAACATATATTTTTATTGATTTCAGAAAGGAAGAGAGAGGGAAGTAGAAACATCCATGATGAGAGAGAATCAGGGACCGGCTGCCTCCTGCACGCCCCCCTACTGGGGATGGAGCCTGCAACCGGGGCCTGTGCCCTGACCGGGGATCGCACCATGACCTCCTGGTTCCTAGGTCGATGCTCAACCCCGGAGCCTCCCCGGCCGGGCCCCAGGCCAAGATTTTGACAGTAAATGGGCGTGGAAGGGAATCCCACTGCAGCGTGGATGTGATGTGGCGTGAGCCTCCAACCCCGATTCCAACGCGCCCGAGGCCGGCGGCGGCACGGGCGTCCGGCCGTGGACGTGGCGGACGTTGGTGGGACGCGTGGCTCCACTGGCACGCCCCTGGGATGCCCCGTGAACGCGGTGACAGCGCCGGGACTAACCGGGCAGGTCCCTGCTCTGTGTCCTCAGCTCTTGCCAGCCCGCCGCCCGCGCCCTCCCAGGTCAGAGCGCGCCCGCCTGCTTGGCCGTCGGCCTCGCTTGGCTAAGGCCTGGCCCGGGAAGCCGGCGCTTGGAGGGGTCAGAAAAACAAGCCTTTAAAACACATAACCATCGCAGCATCTTGTTTCAATATTTGCCTCTCGGTGTAAGCCTGGTTCCGGAGGCCTCAGAACCTGCGAATTCCTTCCAGACGCGGTTCCCCGGGCGCCGCGTGCGTCCGCACCCACAGCACCGCCTCCGCCCAGAGGAGTGTTTGAGAGGAACCCCCCGAGACGACACACAACGAAAGCAATAACGGGCGCGTCAGGACAGACTCCAAAGAGTCACAGACGTGCGGGACCACGCAGGCGCTTCCTCAGAGCCTCCCGCGTCCAGCTGTCTCCGCTGAGCAAAGCCCATCTCCCTGCACGGCCCCCTCCTGGTTGCTAGGGAACCGCGCGGCCACACAAGTACCCTGGGTGCTGGGGCAGCCGCCTGGCCAGCAGCATCCACCCCCCCCCCCATCCTCTCACAGGAGGGACCCTTGCCGCCCGCCTTGTGGGGTGGGGGGCCCTGTATCCCTCCACACGGGCTCTCGGGGTCCCCCGGGCGCAGGTGAACGCGGGGTCCCGGTAAGAGGCGGTCTCCACACCAGCTTTCCAAAGAGGACCCGCGGCGGCCGCTCCCCTGACGTCCCCGCATTTCCTCCTTTCTGTCTTGCAACCGCAACACCGATCTCCTTGGGACGCGCACGCCGCTTTTCGCTCCGCCGGAACGGATGCGTGGCTTTGGATGCCTGGGAGCACCTTGGCAAGAAGGCTGGAGCCGGCCGGCGTGGCTCAGTGGTTGAGTGCCGACCTAGGGACCAGGAGGTCCCAGGCTGGATTCCCGGTCAGGGCACAGGCTCTGGTTGCGGGCTCCATCCCCAGTGCGGGGGGCGTGCAGGGGGCAGCCGGTCCCTGATTCTCTCTCCTCATGGATGTTTCTCTCTCGCGCCCTCTCCCTTCCTCTCCCAAATCAATTTAAAAAATATTAAAAAATCTTATATGATCCAGCAATCCCCTCACAGAGATTAGCTCAAAAGAAATGAAAACATAGATTCTCTCAAAGATATGAACTTAAATATTCATAAAGTTGTGAATAACAATGGACAAAAACTAGTATTTATCAATTGGTGAATAAATTATTTGTGAAATATTCATATCACACAATACAACTCAACAATGAAAAGGAAAAAAACACTACTGATACACATAATAATATAGATGGATTTCAAGATAGATTATCTAGAATAATAAGACTGCATACTTTATAATTCTAATCATGAAAAATTCTGAAAAAGGCAAAGACAGAAAACAGATCAAAGGTGGTGGTGAACTGACAACAAAGAAACACAAGGGAATTCACTGGTGTGATGGAAACAGTCTCTAAATCTATATGATGATTGCGATGCATATTATCCAAAGACATACGTTTCCAAACCTCATTGAATTTTATAACTAAAGTTTATGAATTTTATGTAAATTATATATCAATAAAACGGATTTTAAAAAATAAAATAAAAAAATATTTAAAAAAAGAAAAGGAAAGAAAAGAGGGCTGGAAATCCCAGGCGACTTTCTTGCAGACTCCCACAAGTGGACCCTATCATCCGTGTGACAGTGCGCGCCCGGGAGACAGAGTCGTTAGAGAAGAACAGAAAGGGAGCACGCAGGCGATCCGGACAAAACGCTCCCCAAGGCGCCGGACTCGGGTGGCGCGGTGCTGGCGGAAAGACAGGCAGGGAGCTGGAGGACACGGCGCTCGCCAGGCAGGGAGCTGGAGGACACGGCGCTCGCCAGGCAGGGAGCTGGAGGAGCTGGAGGACAGGGCGCTCGCCAGGCAGGGAGCTGGAGGACAGGGCGCTCGCCAGGCAGGGAGCTGGAGGACACGGCGCTCGCCAGGCAGGGAGCTGGAGGACACGGCGCTCGCCAGGCAGGGAGCTGGAGGACACGGCGCTCGCCAGGCAGGGAGCTGGAGGACACGGCGCGGGACGTCCGTGGAGAGACGCGCGGTTACGGTCAGCGCATTGTTCACGAGGGCGCCGTGCCGATGCCGCGGCGGCGAAAGAGCCGCCTGTTCAGCGAATCGCGCCGGGACGCCGGCTCTGCACCCGCAGGGCGAGGACGTGACCCTGGCCTCACGGGCCCCGCCGGAAGTGGGTCACAGGGACGACCGCAAGCGCCGAAACGTCAGGCTCTTAGCCGGAAGCGCTGTACCACTTCCCGGCCTTGGTTAGGCAAGCTTCTCAGCAACAGGAGAAACAAAGGCATAAACCGAACCACAGCCCAGTTAAAACCTGGGTTCTTCGAAAGGACGCTTGAAGGCCGTGCCAGCGCCCCGGCCCGGTGGCCCAGAGGCTGGAGCATCGTTCCCGACGCCCAGCAGGCTTCAGGTTTGGTGGCCGGTCAGGGCCCAGACCTAGGCTGTGGGTTCGATCGCCGCTGGGGTCATATGGTTGGTAACCAAGCGATGTTTCTCTCGGAAAACGGGCAGGCAGCCCACACACTGGCAGAAAACACTGGCACGTCAAGTGTCTGACGCGGACTTCGCATCCGGAATAGCGAGAGAGGAGCTCCCGCAATGCCGCAGGCTGAGGGTGCCGGTCCCTTCACAGCGAAGCCGGGCTGGCCTGGCGCTTCCCGGGCATCCGTGCGGCGCGCCCACGCCCACGCCGGGCCCTGGCGCCGCGGCAGGAGAGCGATCGCACGCTTGCTGGGTTTCAGGCCCGGTGGCTTGCTTTTGCTTTAAGACAAGGGCACGCGCGGACGTCAACGTGTAACGTCCAGGAGCTTCCCGGCTCCGGCCGGAGGCGAAGGGACACATCAGAGGCTCCGGAGAGATCTGGAGAAGTGACTGCAGGCAGGGCGGGAGCGCTTCCGCCGGGCCCCGGGGCGGGGGGAGCCCAGGTGCCGAGTGTGATGCCATCAGGCCGGCGCTTTCAGGGGCGCTTCCCCGGATGTACTGTTTTGTGCGATTGTGTTTCCCTCTCTGTCTTCTCACTCCGCCGCTGATGACTTCCCGGCGCCTGTCGCCCTCATTACTCCACTTTCTGGGGTCGTTTCCGTCCTCCAGGGACTGAGTGGCTCCGTGCCTGTCGGCTGTGGCCTGGCCCGTGAGCCCAGGAGGCTGGGGAAGGGGAGCCGGAAAGCCGAGGAGGGAAGGGGCTGGGGAGAGGCACTTTCTCCGCGCTGTCTGCCTCTCTGTGCCCCGCCTCCCCCTCCCCCTGCTCTGGGTCCCAGGGCCTCTCCCTGTGGCAGCTTCGACCCCTGCAGACCTGGGGCAGCAGCTGGGAGGATGTGACTGGCCTGGCATCAGCTGTGCTGGCCGCCAGCCCTGGGTCCCTGCACAGTTGTCCCCCCTCACCCCCGGGGCACTGGTGTGCTCTGCATTCCTGGGTGGCTGCCTCAGTTTCCCTGCTCAGCACTCCAGGTCTTGGCGAGATCCCCGAAACCTGTCTCAGGCTGCTGCCTTCTTGGCTGGAAGCCTGACCGGCCGGGACCTGGGACTCGGAGCCTCTCCCCCAAGCACCCACCCCAGCCCAGCCGGCCCAGAGACAGGGCGCCTGCCCCGAGGCTCTTTCCAAAGTCCCTGTAAGTGCCCCTGAGACCCCGCAGCCCTGTCTAAGGTCCTGAGGCCCCTGTGCGTCCAAACCCAGGCCCGTTGTGTGCGTGCATGTGTGTGTCGGAGTGTGAGGGTGTGTGTGCACGAGTGTGTGCATGCGCACAAGTGTGCGTGTGTGTGCATGCGCACAAGTGTGTGTGCATGCGCACAAGTGTGCGTGTATGTGTGTGCATGAGTGTGTGCATGTGCACAACTGTGCGTGTGTGTGTGTGTGTGTGTGTGTGTGCACACGTGCGCACGAGGCTGCCAAGTCCTCCTTTTCTCCATTTTCACTCCCAGGGAAGCAGCCCCCAGCTCCCCGCCGCCTCCACATGATGAGAGAGCTGCCCCTCTCTCGAGGGATCTGGAGGGAGGGGGCACTTGGCCATGTGAGGGCACAGAGAGAAGGTGCCGTCTGCACGTCAGGAAGAGAGGGATCCCCAGAAACCCACGCCCTTAGCACCCTGATCCTGGGCGTCCAGCTCCTGGGCCGGGGGGACCCGACGTGTCCGTGTCCGTGTCTGAGGCGCGCCGGCCGTGGCGCTGGGCGACGGAGCTCCGTGGCCTTTGGTGACCCGAGCCTCTGGGGTGTGTTAGCGCCGAGAACCCAGGGCGTGCTCCCGCCTGCTCAGCTCAGAGCAGAGACTGCGCCCCCTTTCCTTCCCCCGGTTACCTGGCCGCGGGGAGGCCTGTGCGCTGTGAGGCCGGGCGTCGGGTGGATGGAAAGGTGCCGGAGGGGGCAGCTTTGGAGTCCCGTCTGGCGTTTTAAAATTTAATATTTTTGTTGATTTCAGAGAGGAGGGGAGGGGAAGAGAGAGAAACGTCGATGGTGAGAGAGAATCATGGATTGGCGTCTCCTGGAAGCCCCCTCCTGGGGGTCTAGCCCGCAACCCGGCACGAGCCCTGACCGAGAACCGCACCGGGGCCTCCTGGTTCGTAGGTCGACGCTCAATCACGGAGCCACGCGGGCCGGGCTGGCTTTGCGTTCAGTTCACCCTCCGGGCTTCCCCGGGGCTCCCGTTCCTCATGCTGCCCCCGAGGGTGAACGAGGAGGCCCGGGCTCCCCTGGAGACTCCCACCCCACGGCTGCTCGGCCGGATGTGTGTGTGGGTGATGGGGAGACACCTGGGGACCGTGGCAGGAGGCTCGCTCTGCCAGGAGCGCCCATGGCTGTGCTCCGCGCAGGGACGGCGGGGCGGGCTGCGAGCGCGGCGGGGAGGCCGCGCTCAGACGGAATCCGTTTGGCGTCGGGCGAGCGCACCACGTGAAGAGGCCGTTTCCTCCCGTTACAAGCCCGTTAGGAAGCCAACATACGAAACGGCCTTTCCTCGGAGCCCCGGGAAGGGCGTGTCCCGGTGAACGCTGAGACCCCATGAATCCGTCCCCTCACTGAGGACGGTTCCCGGGGCCACGGCTCCTCCTTCCCGTCCCTGACTCGCAGCTGCCAGCGTCCGGAACCTTAACACGGAGCCCGACGGTGTGTGCCTGGCCTGGAGCGGACAGCTGCGCGCGTGAGGGTTAGGAAACACCTACTATGCGCCAGGCCCCGCCGGGTGCTGAGCCAGGGGCGGGAAGGATAGAGTGGGCTGCACACCCGGGTTCCGCCCTGGATCCGTCTTGCACTGAATGGGTGGGTGGGTCGGGGTGGGGGCGGGGGTGCCCGCGCATTGGTGTCAGTGGAATGGGGCCGAGCAGTGCCGACCTCATAAAGCTGTTGGGAGGATGGATGAGCCGGTGGCTAGGCAGCAGCGAGCGTGACAACTGGGTGGACAACTGACCCCCGTCGGCCTCTGCGTGGGTTTGCGACAGCCTGAGACGGGCGCCCAGCATTCCTGCCGCAGGACCAGACCATCCTGGGCTGGCACGGGGCCTGGGCTGGCGCCGTGAGAAATAGCACCTGGAACGTGTGAGACCTCGGCCAGGGCCCAGCTGACCCTGAAGTCCTGGCAGGACGAGGCACCACGCCACGCCGCTCGAGAGGCCTGCACGCATGCGGCACGCGGCGGCACTCCTGGGCCTCAGAGGGCCGTGGTCCCGGTTCAGGGCCGCAGCCTCTCCGAAGGGCCGGACCAGCGATGTTGCCGCCGGTGCGGCCATCCTCTCAGCCACAGGGACCCGCTCGGCCGGCGGGTGTGAAAGCCGCCACAGACAGTACGTGGCGGAATGGGTGGGCTGTGTTCTAATAAAGCTTTATTTACAAAGACAGGCAGCCGGTGGAGTTGGGGGGGGGGGTGTGGGCTGCTCCTGGCTCCCTGGAGGGCCCAGTGCCATTGCTTGGGTATTAAGGGACCTTCTTGCTGGGGCTGCTGGACGCGGATGACAGTCACCCAGTCAGCCCTGTGGTGGGCCGCACTCTTTCCCCAGAGAATTGGAATGTGAGCCCGTGAGGGCCAAAATGCCCCGTTTGCCCTGCGACCCCGGCGCCTGGCAGTGCACGGCAAACGGGGGGCACCTTGCAGAGACCTGTGAAGTGAAGGACTGCACCACGCACCCCAGGGGCTGGTCGGGGTGTGGTGGACGTGGAAACCACAGAATCACATACATCTGCAGCAGACAGGAAAGAGGGAACTAGAGAGAGAGAGTGGGGGGAGAGAGAGGGGGTGACAGAGAGGTCTAACAACCCAGCGCCCCTGAACCTGGGTCCCTGCCCCTCCTGAGCTCTGGGTGGGGTCTGCCTGCCCCAGGCAGTGCTGTGGGAAGACGGCTCAGGCCTCCTGAGCGCGGGCCCGGACCTCCCTGCTAACCACAGGCCTCAGCCCTCGGATCCTTTCCCTCCTCGGGCACCATCTCAGAACCTGGGCTCATGGCCGAACCAGACACTGCCTTTCCTTCCAGAGCGTGGGTCCTGCAGGATTCCTGAACCCCCACCTCACCTAGGCCCCATGCTGGGGGGCCCCCTGCTGCCTGGAGAACCAACCCTGGGTCAGAGAGCACCCCAGGCTGCAGCGGCCTTGGTTCCAGTGGCATCTGTGAACAGAGCTCATTCCATAGGCAGTGCACGCACACACACACACACACACACACACACACACAAGTGCGTGCACACACATGTACACACAAGTGTGCGCACACATGCACACACATACATGCACACAAACAAACACACAAGTGCGTGCACACACATACACATGTGCACACATATACACGCACACACATGCACGCACATGCATACACATGCACACACATGCACGGACACACACCACTTCCTGTTTTCCTTCCCGGCCCAGCCTCCCCCGCTTCACGCCACCAGCCTGGGAATGCATGGCTTCGCACGGCTCTGCCTGGCGGGCGGCGTGCCGGCCTCATTTCCTCCCATTGTCCCAGGGCTGTTGGATGCGCGTGTGCCGTGATGGAGGCAATGGCTACAGATGGCCTGCCTCTCAGGCTTATCGGAGGGGAAGGCAGCTTTCCAGTCGGGTTCCTGGGAAGAAACAAGGAGGGTGCGGCCCCTCGCCGTCTCCTTCTGGGGTTAGAGTGCAGGGACACACGTTCCCAGGACGCCCACTGTGCCCAGCCCTGTGCCAGGCGCCGAGGAAGGCTCAGGACACAACCGAGGAAAAGGAGACCGGGCCCAAGTCCGGGGAGGCCGACAGCCGGCAGCGGGCGGCGGGGGTCGGGGGGCGAGAGGCCAGTTCTGAGCTGCAGGAGGAGCCTGGGTCCCGCTGGCTGAGATCGTCCATCCCAACCACGCGGCTCCCAGGAAGAGGCGGCCCAGGGGGAGGCTGAGCAGAACCGGCCTGCACGGGGCCTCCTCAGGGGCTGGGGGAGACCCGGACCAGCGCACGCTGTCCCCCTCCCCGGCTTTCCCCCTCCCCACGCCCCGCCTGGCCTCGCCTCCTCCCTGCCCCGAGGCGAAGCGCGCGGGGAGCGGTAGGAGGCTGAGTCTCCTGTCGGAACCGCTCATACGAGAACCAGTTTCCCCGGGAGCAGTGTGAGGGGGGTGGTCCGTCTCTATTTGTGGGTGCAGTGTTAACACTACGGCCCAGCAGAAGGGATGGCCTCCCCTGCTGGGGAATGAAGAGCGCGCGGGCGGGCGGGACCCCAGCTCGGGCCGCAGCCCCGGTGCCGGGAGGGGTCCCGCTCGCCCTCCCGCCGCCCCGCAGCAGACCCTGCCCGGCCTGGAGCTGAGGCCAGCGCGGCCTGGGCTCCGGGGAACTGGCTGGGTGCGTGGGCACCGCTCTCTCCTCCTGACCTCAGGGCCCCCCGGACCCAGGCCCCGCCTTCCCGGCCTCCCCCTCTTCCGGGCCCAGCAAAACGTGGATGGGCTGGCGCGCCGGTTAAGATACTGCATTTGGGGTGTGATTATTCCCAAGGCGGTTAGGTGCCCCATAGTTCTCGCTCCGCCTGCCGGTCGGAATGCTCTGGAAACCGCTCCGTCAGGAGCTTCTGCGAGACAGTCTCCGGCCCCAAAGGTCATCGGTATCTTCCGTCGTCGGGGGCTGCTCGTTCCCAGCCGGAGGAGGGTGTCCTGCTTCCATCCCCGCCAAGCGCCTCCTGCGTGCTTCCGTACGGACCCCCACGTGGCTTCTCCGACCGTCCCTGTCCGCGTCGGGTGCCGGGGTGCGGGGTGGTCCTGGGGTGCCTGCCGGGGGCGGTGCGTGCTGTGCGTGTGAGTAGGAGCACAGGTGCTTCCTGGCCACAAGCCTCCGCCCCGACTTCCTGGGGCCTGCGACGGGACGCGAGGCCATCACCCTGCCCCCGTGCGGTGAGTCCCGGAAGTCCCTCGGAGCCCCGGGGACCTGGCATCCCGCGGAGCAGCTCTGGAGCAGCTGGCGGCATCCTCCCTCCCCTCGGCCATGCAGGCGGGCCCCAGGGCCAGCCTCTGTCCCTGATGTCACAGGACGGGTGTCCTGCCTGCCTGGCAAGGGCCCGACATCCTGGCCGGCTCTCCGAGGCCTGGCGCGGCTCTTTTGCAGAATGGGTTGGGGCTGGCACGGATGCCCGCCCTTAAAGAGCCTGTCTCCTTCACGGCAGCCTCATGCCTTTTTGTAAGAAAAAATATTTGTTATTGATGTCAGAGAGGAAGGGAGAGGGAGAGAGAGAGAGAGACCTCAATGATGGGAGAGAATCACAGATCGGCTGCCTCGTGCACGCCCCCCACTGGGGATCGAGCTGCCACCCGGGCCTGTGCCCTGACCGGGAATCGAACTATGACCTCCTGGTTCAGAGGTCGCTGCTCAACCGCTGAGCCACACCGGCCGGGCAGCCTCGTGCTGTTTGACCAGGCAGTGGCTACCTGACTGTCCATCCACACGTCCGTCCACCCACCCACCCACCCACCAGCACCTTTTCCTTGTGTCTCCATTGCCCCAGGATAAGGCCAGACTGCAGACTCTATTGCTCTGAGTAATAGAAGCCGGGAGTCCAGAGCGAGGCGAGCCCAGTGGGATGACAGGGCGCCGGCCCCTTTCTCCTCATCCCAGCAGCTCTGCCCACTCCCGCGTGTGGGCCTGGTCCGCAGGCGGCAGGCGAGATGGCCGCAGCCGCGTGGGCATCAGGGCCAGCTGTGGGCAGGACACTGTTCCCGGGAAGGAGGGGCCTCCCTTTCCCTCCTCGTGCGACGGCCTCCGGCTGTGGATTCCCTCTTCCCGTGGGAGGCCAGGAGCCAGTCAGGAAAGTGGGTTCCAACCCACTGCTCTGTCTTGCTGGGTCGCAAACCAGGCCAAGGTGTGGACGAGGACAAACGGCCACCTCAGCCCACTCCTGGACGCCGCGCCTGTCTACCGGGCACGGTCATTACGACAGGCCCTGCCCAGAGGACAGCGCCGTCTCGCTTCTCCCGGCCTGGCCCCCGCGCGAGCCGTTAAAGGACAGGCTGTCCGCTCACCTGGCAGCTCTCCGCCGGCGTCCGTGCCGCGTCCAGGACTGGCCTCCCTGGGCCTCGCAGACAATCTCCCCGCTTGTTGCCTTGGCTCGGCCTTTCCTTTTGCCCAGGAAAGGGGACAATCCACATAATGGCTCCCTTGTGCTGAGTGATGCCAGAGACGAGGCTCCGGAGCTGCCTGCAAGCTCCCTGCTCCCCGCCGGTCCCCAGTGCCGTGACCAGCAGCCTCGGGCCCCTGCCCAGCATGCCTCCCCCACCCCCCAAACAGGCGGCGTGGGGGTGAGGAGAGCACATGGGCTCCTCTGGGGAGGACCTGGGCTCACTCGTGCGCCGCCTGACATCTCTAGGCCTCAGTATCCTCATCTAGGAAATGGGGATAATAATCCCGCATGTCAGAATCCAGTGAGATCAGACACCCGGAGAGTGCTCTGTATGCTGGGGAAGGCCATGCGCATTTGGGGGTGGGGGTGGGGGGGCAAAAGGCTATTCTTGGACGGGAGGGACCAAAGCCTTAGAATTCCAGTGTCAAGGTGGCAGCACGCAATGAAGACTGTGTTCCTCCTATCCTTTACTTCTTTTTAAAGGCACATCACAGCCGCCTTCTGCAGAGTGAGACGAGAGGGAATGTCTGCGTCAGCCGCCCTGGAGTGAGAGGGCAAGATGAGGATCTCCCTGGCATCGCTTGCCACCTGCTCCCGCCCCAGAGCAGGCCCCTCCTCCTCCCTCTCCCCTCCGCGGCTCTCCTGCATAAAAGGAGCGCTGGAAGGAAGCCCCACTTGCGTATTCATCCAATGAACTTGCGGAGCGAGCGCTGCAGCATGCGAGAGCCAGGGCCAGTGCGGGGAGCGGATAGGAGGGTCCAGTGGGGGTTAGTGTATTGGCGGTGGGTCTGCACAGACAGACTGCCCTCGGCATCTGGCTGATGAAAGAAGCCCTGGAACCTCTCTGAGCCTTGGTTCCCTAGCTTACAAAAGGGAGCAATACCTAGTACAGATCTCAGAGGGTGATGACCAGAGTGACATAAGGTGCAGTGTGTGTGTAAAGCATTTAGATGTGGTAAGAAAAGATACAGGATGCTGCTGATGGTGACGATAAGGAGGAGGAGGAGGATGGTAATGGTGATGGTAATGGTGATGATGATGGTGATGGTGAGGGTGAGGATGATGGTGAGGGTGAGGGTGAGGATGATGGTGATGGTGAGGGTGATGGTGATGATGATGGTGATGGTGAGGATGATGGTGAGGGTGATGGTGAGGATGATGATGATGGTGAGCGTGATGGTGATGATGATGGTGAAGGTGATGGTGAAGGTGATGGTGATGATGGTGAGGATGATGGTGAAGATAATGAGATGATGATGGTAAGGGTGATGGTGAGGAGGATGATGATGGTGAGCATGATGGTGATGATGATGGTGATGATGGTGAGGATGATGGTGATGGTGATGGTGAGGATGAGGGTGAGGGTGATGGTGAGGATGATGGTGAAGATGATGGTAAGGATGATAGTGAGGGTGATGGTGATGGTGATTATGATGGTGAGGATGATGGTGAGGATGATGGTGAAGATGATGGTAAGGATGATGGTGAGGGTGATGGTGATGATGAGGGTGATGGTGAAGATGATGGTGAGAATGGTGATGATGATGGTGAAGGTGATGGTGATGATGATGGTGAGGGTGATGGTGAGGATGATGGTGAAGATAATGAGATGATGATGGTAAGGGTGATGGTGAGGATGATGATGATGGTGAGCGTGATGGTGATGATGATGGTGATGATGGTGAGGATGATGGTGATGATGATGGTGAGGGTGATGGTGAGGATGATGGTGAAGATGATGGTAAGGATGATGGTGAGGGTGATGGCGATGATGAGGGTGATGGTGAGGGTGATGGTGAGGATGATGGTGAGAATGGTGATGATGATGGTGAAGGTGATGGTGATGATGATGGTGAGGGTGATGGTGAGGATGATGGTGAAGATAATGAGATGATGATGGTGATGATGATGGTGAGGGTGATGGTGAGGATGATGGTGAAGATGATGGTAAGGATGATGGTGAGGGTGATGGTGATGATGAGGGTGATGGTGAGGGTGATGGTGAGGATGATGGTGAGAATGGTGATGATGATGGTGAAGGTGATGGTGATGATGATGGTGAGGGTGATGGTGAGGATGATGGTGAAGATAATGAGATGATGATGGTGATGATGATGGTGAGGGTGATGGTGAGGATGATGGTGATGAAGATAACAAATGTCCTCCCCTTGGGGAAATCACATTCCCTGTAGAAGCAGGTTGGGGACCTGAGGGGCCTGGGCGGGAGGCGTCTAGAGGAGGTGACTCGAGTTGAGCAAAAGAGGAAAGGGATTCACCAGGCTACCAGTCAGGACGGGCGAGGCCTCTGCTACAGCAGCCGCAAGCCTGGCCTCTCAGGGGCCGGGCACATACGACCCCTTCTTGTTCACGCACAGGCCAGGCGTGTCGAGAGGCTCGGCAGCTGGGTGCCCCTTTGCGGTGACTCGGTGATGCAGGCTGCGCTGCCTGGGGGCCCACCATCTCACCAGACAGTCGGCAACGAGCTGCCACTGCTCCTCTGTCCTTCAGCCTGAACAGACACACGTCCCCCCGACGCACTGCCAGTCCATGGTCCAGAACTCGTCACACGGCCTCCTCCACCTGCGAGCTGGGCCGGGAGGTGCAGGGCGCGTGGCCAGCCAATGAGCAGGAGGTGTCTGCGCCCTGCAGGGGGTGGTGGGCACGCCTCCGTGGCCGAGGGGGCAACCTAGTTAAGGCTCAAGGACCAGAGGAGAGGGTGTTGGGAAACCGTGAGCTACGGAGCTCTGGCTACAGTGTGCTACAGGCCTGGCCGGAGGCCAGGAGGCCCACCAGAGGCTCCTGCAAGGGTCTGCATAAGGGGAACAGGGGCCCAGTTGGGGCCACAGCCAAGGGGCAGGAGAGGAGGGTCAGGTCCTTGAACTGTCACTGAGCAGAATGGAGAGACCAGCGGGAAGCCAGGGCGATCCCCAGCCTCCTCACTGGGGCGGCTGGCCTTCCCTGAGTCGGGCAGGACGTGTGGGCCGCGTTGGGGGAAGACCAGGAACTCAGTGGTGCGTATGCCCAGGACGCAGCGGGACACAGCATGCAGGGCTCGGGAGAGAGACGTGGGTTTAAGATCCATCAGTCCATGGAATGTGGCCATCCTGCCCACCTCCCCGGGCACCAGGACAAGCCCGCCTGGCCTCAGGGGTCCTCCTCCTCCAAACCCCCCGTTAGGCATGGCTCGAGGAGACAGGGAAGGCAGCCAGTTCCGAAGGGACGAAGGGGAGGCTGACAGACTAAAAGGCTGAGCGACTGAAGTTCGAAGCTGGCGGTTCATTCCCAGTCGGAGCACATCCAGCCCCGGGTGGGCTGGGAGGGCACGGGGGACAAAAGTCAGGTGCTGCATGGCTCAGTAGTTGAGCGTTGACCTATGAACCGGGAGGTCATGGTTCAATTCCCATTCAGGGCACAGGCCTGGGTTGCAGGCTCGATCCCCAGTGGGGGGCATGCAGGAGGCAGCTGATCCATGATTCTCTCCCATCACTGATGTTTCTCTCTCTCTCCCTCCCTCCCTCCCTCCCTCTGAAACCAATAAAACCATGTTTTAAGAAAAGCCAGAGGCCTATGATGCAGGTGGAAGAGCGCTTTGACCACAGAGGAGGCAGGTCCCTTGCACTGACATCGTGCTTTGCACCTGATGGGTGAATGAGACAGGACCCAGGCCCAGGTCTCCGTCGTTGGGGTCTGGAATCCATACCCTGTAAAGGCTCCTCCCGAACGTGGCTCTCTGCCCGTCCTCTGACCTTCTCGTAAGCGTCCAGGGAGCCTCGCGCCCTGTGGCCTGGCCCAGGAGGCTGCAATGCCCAGGAGTCCTCTGTGTTTTCTGCGTCGCCCTCTGGCATTTCAACGGCTCCGTTCAATTCCTCTCAGACCCAGGGTCAGCCTCAGGGCGCACGCAGCCCTGGGCCTGGGCGTGGAGGTAACCAGAGGTGGGCTCTGTTTTTAATTTTATGTAAATACCAGGGGCCCCGTGCACAAATTCATGCACCTTGAAAGGAACTGTGGGCTGCGAGGCTGCGGTGGGCACAGGGGTGTGTCTCGGCCCACCCTCTGCACCCCCACCTGGGAGGGTCACCCCCACCCGGCCCCTCCCGCCGCAGCCCCCAGTCCCCTGTCTGCTGGCAGCCCTGCTCCCACTGCCACCGCTCCCTTGTGCTGACAGCGTTGGCCCTGCTCACACCTGCGGATGGTGCGGAGCGATTGGGGCCGGCATCAGCAGCAGGTGCAAGCAGCCGATCGCCTCTCAGGAGAAGGGGGAGGTGGAGAAGCCTTCAGGGGCGATCAGGGCCAGTGCCAGGAGCCAGCAATGGGGGCAAGCGGCAGCTCTGGTGCCGGCAGTGAGTGCCTGGCGGGACTGTGGTGCATGGGAGCAAAGAATGTTGAGTCACCACTAGAGGCTCACCCAGATGACAGCGACTGGCGCCCCGCCTTGGTCTGGTGCCCCTGCTCACCTGCTCCCCCATCCCGCCGTGGCCGAATCCTGCCATGTTCCATGCTGTGCCGCCTGCTGCCGATGCCCGCCAGGTTCTGCACGTGCCCCCTGGTGGTCAGCTCACGTCATAGTGACTGGCTGTTCGGTTGTTCTGCCGTTCGGTCTGTTTGCATATTAGGGATTTATATATATAGATATTCTTTTTTATATATATTATTTTAGAGAGAGAGAGAGAGAGAGAAACATCAGTGGTGAGAGAGAATCATTGGTCGGCGGTCTCCTGCACACCCCACACTGGGGATCAAGCCTGCAACCGGGGCCTGTGCCCTTGACTGGAATCTAGCCTGGGACCCTCAGGCTGTAGGCTGACACTGTATCCACTGAGCCAAACCGGCCAGGGCTAGATATGTTTTTATTGATTTCAGAGAGGAAGGGAGAGGGGGAGAGAGAGAGAGACAAACATCAATGATGAGAGCGATGGGGCCTGCGGCATGCCCCCTACTGGGGATGGAGCCCACAGCCCGGGCCTGTGCCCTGACCGGGAGCCGAGCCCTGACGCCCAGGTTCCTAGGTGGACACCCAACCCAGAGGTGGGCTCTTTACAAGTCCATCAGCACCTGCATCCCACGGCCGCCATTTTGCAGATGGGTCAACGGGGGTGCGGGGCCGTCATTTGTCGGATGCCTCAGCAGAACCCCAGGGGGGCTGGAAAGAGGAACTGGAGCGCGGCTGGTGCACATCGGGCCGCCCCGCCTCTGCGGAGACCAGCCCTGGCACCAAAGCGGGAGGGGAAGCAGACCCCTGAGCAGCCCCGCCCCCAGGCGGTTAGGTGGGGGAACAGGCCCACGTGTCCCAGCCTGCCCGTCCCCTGAAGGCCCGAGCGCCTTTGAGGACACAGACGACTCTTCAACAATGAATCTCTCTCACCCGCGGCCCGAGGAGGGACCGCCGCTGGCGGGGCCAGCCCGGCGGAGTCAGCAGGAAGCAGCCGAGGCGCAGAAAGCCTTGCGCCCACCGCCGGCGGGTTTAAATCCAGCCGGAAAGCAAGCGGGACTGAAACACACACGCGCACACACACACACACGCACACACACACACATGCACACACACACACACGCACACACGAAGGCCACCCGGGGGTCCCCAATCCCAGGAGAAGTGGGTCAGGGTCCTGGGCGCTGGGACCCGCCGCTGGGTGAACATTTGGGGCTCGGGGAGGCGTCCCAGCCCCGCTCTGTCCACTGAGCGTCCTTGTCCATGAAACGGGCGGCGAAAGGCCGCTCCGGCGGCTGCTGCGGGTCCCGATCTGCGGAGTGAAGCGGGTGCGACAGGGAGAGCTGGCCCCGGAGCCCGTGCTCGCCCTCCACCCAGGACTCAGCTCGGGTTCCGGCCCGGCTCTGCCCTCTCTGAGCCTAGCGTCCGTCCGAAGTGGGGCGTTCATGTCTCCCTGAGGGGACTTAAGAGATGGGGTGCGGGGCCCGAAGAACGGGACGACCCCACGGGTGTGTGTGTGACTCGCGCGGCCAGGAGACCCCTGTGGCGGGGCTGCTGCGGGTGCTCTCACGGGGCCCTGCCTGCGCGTCTGGCAGGCTCTGGGCTGCAGGTGGGACCTCGCGTGTTTTGGGGGCTCTTAGCCGAGGCTGGGCCGCGCCTTCATCGGGGTGCACAGAGCAAGACAGGTTCTGTTGTCCCCTCGCCTGATTGATATTCCAATGAGATGCGTGCAGCCATTTCTATGAATATTTGATTCCTCGGCTCTGGGGCTGTGTTGGGAGAGGAAGTAATTGTTTTCACAACGACCCCGCCGGGAGGCAGCGGGCACGTACCTGATCGCCTCCCAAGTGACAGCTTCGCTCGGTGACGCCCAGCGTGGCGCGGCGTCCGAGGCAAGGACCGGACTTCCGAGCCCTGAGCCCCTGCGAGGCAGAGGGAAGCCCCGTGCGCAGGCTGGGTTCAGGGGAGTCCCACAAGGAAGCTTGGTGCTGGACACCAGGACTCCCAGGGGCCCAGGGGCCACCGGGGTGGGTGCGGGGCGGCCAGTGGTGGGCATGGGGTGCAGAGGGCGACTCCAGGCTCCGTCTCCAATGTGACCTCGTGGGCACCTGTGGGTGGCAGGCCAGGCGCAGGACTCAGGACTGCAGGGCTGAGGCCTTGGTCCTGGGGATGTCCTTCTCCCTTCTGACTCTCAGGGCCTGACTCCTCCTCCCAGGACCCTCCCTCTCCAGGGCCAACCAGAGGCCAGAACATCACAGCCACCACCACGGAACCCGGTGGGGCCGCAAAATAAAAGGCCTCCACAAGGATGCCAGGTGGGCCCTGGCTGGTTTGGCTCAGTGGATAGAGCGCCGGCCTGCAGGCGGAAGGGTCCTGGGTTTGACTCCGGTCAAGGGCACATGCCTGGGTTGTGGGCTCGATCTCCCTCTCCCTTCCTTTCTGAAATCAATAAAAACAGATTTAAAAAAAGAAAGAATGACAGATGGCCCTGAGGACTGGAACGGTGACACTGTCTCGCAGTCCTCGTGGGCATGGGCTCCTGGTGCAGAGACGTGCAAATCAGGAGCCAGGTGACCGGCCCCTCACTCTCCTGGCGGAGACCCCCGCCGGAGCGCCCAGCCCTCCTGGTGATGACTGGCGGGGGCGGGGCGCCCAGGTGACATCTGGCCCATTTCTGGATGTGGGGCGGTGGGGGGGAGGGGGTACCACCCCATTGGCTGCTCTGCTATTTGCAAAGGAGTGTGCCTTTGGCCGACTACACGAGCCTCAGTTTTCTCAGCTGTAGAATGGGCAGCATCCTGTTAGCCCTCCCAGCCCCGCAGAGAACCCGCGTACTGAGGAGCCGGGGGGCCCCTGCCCAGAGGCATGGAAGTGGCGGCTGTGCATGTCTCTCCTGCAGTCGGACCCATTGACTCCATTGTCCTGCTCAATTTCTGATCGGATCTAGTAGCCAATCACAGATTTTTTTTTTTTTTAATGGGCAGCTGCACAATACAACTCAGATTCCTGGCTCCCCTGACCCGCCTAGCAAGAGCTGAGCCAACCCCACGTCCCCTGGGACAGGGCTGTGCGCTCCGCGGTGCCCCGCGCCCGCCACGGGCCACTTCTGGTCCCGGGGAGCAGTGCCCCCAGGACCAGAACGTGTGAGGCCCCCAGGTGAGCGCCCGGCCGAAGGTCAGGGTGGGCCAAGCACCCTCTTCCTGTCTCTATGAAGCAACGAGGCTCCTGAGGGGAGGGGGACCTGTCCTCTTCCTCCCCTCCCCCCGCTCCAGCCCTGGGGCCTCAGGTAGCCAGGTGCTTGGCCCCTCTCCTTGCTCTGCCCATGTGCTTAGGGGGTTGGGGTGGGTTGGCATCCAGGTCTCTGAGAGGGGCTCGGCCTCACCGCTGACCGGTAGGCCACAGTCCGGTCCGGTCAGCGGCCAGCGGTGACGCCAGTTCTCTGGCTGCGCTGACCTGGCTGTGGGTTCAGGCCCCGTCAGTGAGTGTCCATTGGCGCCTCTCCCGCCCCAGCCCCGCGTGCTCAGGACGCCTGTGGCTCCGGAGACGGCCAAGCCACCTGCCGTCTCCTCGTGGGCCTGGCGCGGGGCTGGGGCGGGAGAGGCGCCAATGGACACTCACTGACGGGGCCTGCGGGGGGAGCAGGTGGGCCGGACCCAGCAGCAGCGTGGGCAGGGGTCACCCACAACGGCTGAGCCTCTGCACACGCATGTGCGTGTGCATGCGTGTGCGTGCATGCACCCATGTGTGTGGGGAGGGGTCATTCCCGTTTGCTCCAGGGCCCTTCGCAACGTTTGGCGGTATTACACACTCAGCCGGGAAAATGAAACCTACTCCGGAGGCTCAGGCATTTCCCGCCTCGGGCCGGCAACGCAACTCGAAAGTTCCCAAGTCTACAGCCCGTGTCCGCTGGACAGAAGCGAGTGAGAATCGTGACCCTATCGACGCAACGTCCGTGATGCAACCAAAGACCTCAGCTCACAGGCCGCTGTTCCACACGCGGGCGCAGCAGAGTCGTGGCCACGAGAGCAACGGCGCGCTGTCCCTTTCACCTCTGTCGCACCTTCGCGTCCGTTACCGACCATCCCTTCTCGCCGGCTCTTCGCTGCAGGACCGGGCCCCTCCCACGAGGCTGTCACTCCCTCCCATGGGTCTTGGTCTGGGTTCCTTCCGAGGCTCTGCCCGTGCTTTGCGGATCCCAAGCTCACTGGCGGGAGAACAGCGACTGTGGGAGACGGTGACACCCGCGTGGCGTCTGGTGGACAAGGCACAGTCACTCACCGGCACTGACTGGGCTGCGGGCGGCTTGGCTCCGAGCCGGGGCTGGAAGGGAACGCACAGGCTGCCCAGGAGGGAACGTGGCAGTAGAATGCCACCGCCTTCCATCTGTGGTGGCATCGTCAGGGTAAGGAGCTGCCCCGGGGGTGGGGGTGTGGGGGACTCGTGAGGGTGGACAGCTCTCTGAGGAGCACACTCATTCGGTTGTTTAAAACTGGTCCCATTCCTCTCTCTCTCTCTTTAAAATATATTTTTATTGATTTTGGAGAGGAAGAGAGTTAGAAAGAGAGAGAGATAGGAACATCAATGGTGAGAGAGAATCATGGATCGGCTGCCTCCTGCACATCTCCTACTGGGGATCGAACCCGCGACCGGGGCCTGTGCCCTGACCAGGAATCGAACCCTGACCTCCTGGTTCATGGGCCGACGCTCAACCACTGAGCTACGCTGGCTGAGCTCACTCCTCTCTTTGCGAAGTTTCTGTGCAGAGTCAGAGCCTGTCGCTTTAAGGAGCCCGTTCCTTTAAGGAAACTGTTCCTAAATCTGGTAGCGGTGTGGAGCGGGGGTAGGAGATTTCCACAGGAACCCACGTTTCCCGGGGATCTGTGATGGGTCAGCATACCCAAATCGGCTTAAAGTGCACTTAATGGATGCGCAGCTGCTGCGGGAGCGTGTCTAACGGAGCATTCTACGTTGATGAAACGGAGATGCACTCAGGGGGCCGAGACGTCTACCCGTCAGCCACAGGGCCAAGCGGGCCGGTCCGCGACCCGAAGCCGGGTCCGCGGGAATGACTTGGAGAGCCTGTGCCCGGTCCCCGAGGCCCCCCGTCCCCCGGCACAGCCTTGGCCAGCAAGGGGCTCTGACCCAGCAGCCCTCCACCCCCACGCGGTCGGTCCCCTTAACCGCTCACACGTGGGAACGAGGGGAAGCGGACTGAAACCTCACCCGTCCGCACATGTTCACGGGAAATGAAGGCGTTGGCTGGTCATCAGGCCCGTGGCCTGCATCGCACATGGCTGTCCTTCAGGGCCCTGCGCGCTGGTAGGAGGCGGCTGGGAGACCCCGCACGTGCGAGCCGCGACGTCCTGACCGTGGAAGGACCAAAGCGAGGCTGTGGCTGCCGAGCGGGGCCGTGACGAGCGGTGCCCAAGGCCTGGCCTTGTCTCCTTTCCTCGTAAGTTGTCCGCTGTCCCCACTCGCACGCTGCTGGAACCGTTCCCAGGACGGTGATTCCGACCCCTTCACTCCCTTGAAATGGGACTGACTCCCCGCAACCCCTCTGGCCGACAGCTCTATAACCCCCCAGCAGAGCTTTCAGGGTGCGGTCCCTGCGGTCGGAGCAAGTGGGGGCCGGGGAGGGGCCAGGGTCTCACGGACGGCTGGTGGCAGGAGCAGAGTCTCAGAATCCCGGGCGCCTAGCACGTGTGATGTAGACAGTGACCCCGCGGGCTCACCCCTTTCTCTGCTCTCCCCACTCTTTCCTGTCCGGGGTCTCCGCCGTGACCTTGAATTCACCGGCACCAGCGCACACTCCTGGAGTGGCCTTGGTCCTTTTACGATGCGGTCTGGTTTCTGAGCCTCGGCCTTCTTGCCTGAAAAACTGGGCTAAATGACATTGGCTCGCAGTGCTGTCGCGAGGGTCCGATGACGTAGTGGAAAGGCTCAGCAGAGTGCCTGTCACACGTGGGGCTCTGCGGTCCCACCCGCGGCTGGGGATGGAGACTTGGTCCCCTTAGTGGTGCCAACATCCGCTACCGTGTGTGGCACCGAGCAGGTGACCAGGGACCACCTGCTGAATGAAAGAGCGAGCGAATGGGACTTGGGGATCACGGCAGGTGCCTGGTCTTCCAGTTTTGTGATGTCCTCGCTCTTAGAGAATCTTTATTCAAGTAATCCTTCCTCACTGATCCAATCAGTTAAAAAAATTATGCTGTCGCTGTGCAAAACTGCTATCAATTATGTTGATTGTTAATAAGAGCTCATGTTTCTGAGCTCTTTCCAAGTCCCAAGAATTGTGCTCCGTATTGGTCAAATGTGTTGTCATCACGCTTCACAGCAGCCCACTGAGGGCACGTACCAGCCAGCGGCTGCCAGGACGACGCTGTGTGACGCAACGCAACGCCCACGTTTACTGGCTTACAGCAGGCACTCCCCCACCCCGCTGCCGGGGGCCCGTAGGTCAGCTGGGGCGGCTCTGAGACCAGCTGTAGGTGGGGTGACTCGGCTCCAGCCTGCACGCTGAGTTCAGGTGTCCTCCACGCGCGTTCCTTCCGGAGCCTCCCTGGGACATAGTCTTCTCACGCTGGGCCACGAGAACCCACGCGAGCAGGCCCAGCCCGCAACACGCTCCCAGCCGCCGACTCAGTCACCAGCCGCCGCATCTCCTTGTCTGAAGCAAGGCTTCCCGGTCCTCTGAGACCGGGACAAGGATGTGGATTGTCATTCCCGCCAGGGGAGCGATAATTCAATCTACCACTAGGAGGTGCTCTTCTAAGCCTCAACTGAGACCCCACGTCTCCCAGCTGGTAGGGATGGGAGGCGGGTTTGAACCCAGGTGATTTAACTCCGGAATTACGGCATCCTACCAGCGTGCATATGGGGAAGGGACATTGGTTTTCTCAGAGAGCTGCCTTTTCCCACTCCGACTTGCTAATGCCATGCTGGCATCAGCCTCTCTCACAGTCACTGGTCCATGTATATCTGTCCGTCGCCCTCGCCTGCACACACGCCTGGCATTCGGGTGTCCTCTCGATTCTCCAGAATCACAGGCTCAAGCGCAGTTCTTGGGCATTTTTTGAGATGAACGTTGAGGGGGAAACTCGCTCCCCCTCACCCCACCCCCCCCCCGCCAGTTAATCTCGGGCACGTGTATGAAATACCTTTGCAAAGTCCCTGGTGGAATTCGTATCCAAGGGGCTCCGTGATTTCACTTAGAAACCATTTGCTCCACCTCAGACATGACTCCGGACACCTGAACGTGAAAGGGATGTGGGTGGGCCCAGCGCCACCTCCATAAGGAGTCCGTGTGTGCTCGGAGGGGGGAGAGGAAAGACGGGGGGCGGGCGGGCGGTCTGTGCGGTGGTGGAGTAACGTCCCACACCCCCTGACAGAAGGGATTTCCTCCTCCGCGTTTCCATAGAGCCTTCCCTGTGTTTGTTTAAACCCGTCGCACACGCCGCTCTGACAGCTGCCTGGCCCAGGGCCTTCCTCGCAGACGCACGTACAACCGGCCCTTTTCACGGCGCCCTGCCCCGTGCCCCCCGATGCAATTACTGGGGCACATAAACCTCCCTGAAAGGCAGGCTTTGCTTGGGAGCTAATAAATAAGCCCCCCAAGCCACAGCCTGGGTAGGACCTTGAAAAATGGCATCACCATCTATGGGGAGTTATGAATCCTGCAAAAAAGCAGCTCATTGTATTTCCAGAAACAGAGTTTTGTTTTAAAAAAAATAATGATGATGAATAAACATCGCCCAGGCGTCTATGTGGAAAAAGCAATCGGGTCTGAGCGTCCAGGGCTGGCCGCGTGGCTGCAATAACCTTTCTGTGTAGGTTTCACGTAAGAGGCATTATTTGCGGAAAAACAAGGGACAGTTTTGAAGCATTCCCCTCGCACCCCATCTTCCCAGGTGCGTTCCACCCTGAGTGTGACTCTGCACGAGCTGCGCGGACACGGAACACAAGCTGATCACCTCCAGGCAGGTTACCCTCTGTGGGGGGCTGAGATGAAGCCTCAGCAATAAGGATCATGTTTTTCTTAAAAAAAAAAAAAAAGAGGAAGGGGGGGTGGGTAGGACACTGTCAGGAGGCGCCCCCTAGCGGTGTGCAGGCTCCACGCTTGGAAGGCACTGTGGGCCCCACTTGTGGTCGCTTTAAGGCAGGTTCTGGACCGTGGCCACGGGGACGTGGGCCGGCAAAGGGCGGCGTGCCTGGAGACAAGGGTTCATTTCTGTCCCTTGGACCTGTTTCCTGAGCGGCTGGCTGTGGTGCTCTGAGCGCCCCTTGAGCCGAGTCTTCCCGGATTCAAAGTGTCTTTTCTTTAACGGATGGTGTCCTCGGGACAGAATCCGGGGAACCGGCCACTGGCGCGGCTCCCGTGACCTCGGGCAGCCCAGGTGGTTTCCTGGGGCGCCGCCTCGGGCCACTGCGGCAGGCGGGGGCGCTCGGTCCCGCCAGCCTCCCCTCCGCGGAGCAGCAAAGGCGCTGGGCCCAGGGGCCCGGGAGCCTCCTGGGGATGCAAACACAGCCCAGCCGAGGGCGCAGGACCCACCCGCGGCGCGGCCTGGCAGCCCAATGCGTGGGGCTGGCTCCAGACCGCCCGGTCGTTAAAAATGTCTCCGGCGGGGGGTCGCTGGCAGACTCCAGGGGTCTCGGTTTTCTTTCTGTTTGAAATCACCGCATCACACACCCCGTGTTTACTCGGAGGGGAGGGGGCGGGACCAGCCCCAGCGCCCGGCGCACGCCTGGGTCTCACATTCCAGACCCGGGCTGCTGCGTGTCCGCGCGGCAGGCGGCGGGGGAGGGTTCGCTTGGGCTGTTTCCTTCGCCCTCCGCACGCCACTCCCAAACTTTTCCTTCCTGCGCTCGCTCGGCAGGCAGGTTGACGCGCCTGGATGCCGGGCTCGCGGCGCGGGGCTGGGCGCGCTCCCGCGGAGCCGGAGCCGCAGAGGCCCCCAGGCCGCGCTCGTTTTTCGCAGGTACAAGTTGGGTGCCAGGCGCGGGGGTGGCGCGGGGAGGATCGGCGGTAGGCGCCTGGTTCCGGGCTCCCGCGCCCCTCAGCGTGCCCGCCCCGCAGCGCCGGCGGCGGCCCGGCCGGGCTGGGCAGAGGGAGTCCCGGCCGGCGGAGGCTGTGCGCAGCCTCAATCCCCGCGGCGCTCCCGGCGCGCTGGTGGCGGCGGCGGCGGCGGCCCAGGCAGACAATGAACTTGCGAGCGCGCCGAGCCGAGGCAGGTCTGGGCCCGGTGCTGCTCCGCGGCCCGGTCTCCACGAGGCTCCCGCGGTCCCCAGGAAGGCCGTCCCCTCGCCGCCGGTCCTGGCGGTGCGATGGCAGCTCCGCGCGCCCGGCACCCACGGGAAGGGCTGGCCGGCGGCTGCGCCAGGGCCCGCACGCCCTCTCCCTGCTGGAGTGGATGCAGCCGGAGCTGGGGGACCGGGGACCTGGCGCCGGGGTGGTGGCGCTGTGGACAGCCCGAGGCCTGCGGGGGGCGCACGCCGCGGGGCGAACGCGGGTCGGCTGACCCCAAAAATACGGTCCCAGGAGTAGCGCCACCCCGCTTTGGAGGCTGCAGGCGGAAGACGGACGGACAAACAGCCCAGTGCTTTCGCCTAGTGAGCGCGTTGGGTGGGGGTGGTTGGGGCTGGGGGGCGGGGTTCCCTGGCCGGGCGCTCTGCTCCGCCGCGCACTTCGGGGAAGTTTCGGGCACCCGCCACTCTCCCCGGCTCTGGCTCGGAGCCACCCCTCGACCCCCGACTCCGGTGTCGCGGCTGCTCTAGGCGGAGGGGGGCGTGTGATGGCGGGGGGCGGGGGGCGGGGGGTTCCGGGGGTGGGGACCGCGGGGGCGGGCCTGGGAGGAGACGGGGGCGTGGCCAGGCCCAAGCGGCCTGAACTTTTGCTCTCTGCGCCGCCCCTTCGCTCCCCGCCCTCCGCCTTCGCCTCCTCTCGGCGCCCAGCCGCGGTCGCGCGGCCGCGAGGCTCCGGAGTTGCAGGCACTTCTCTGCGGCGGCTCGTCAGGGAGCCGAGCGTGGCAGGTCTGAGTGGCGCGGCGGGGCGGCGGGGCGGCGGGGCGGCGGGGCGGCGGGGCGGCGGGGCGGCGGGGCGGGGGTTGGGGGGGCGGCGGGCCCCGCGCGGGGCAACGCTGCGGTCGTGATGGAGCGCGAGTCTGCGGGGCTGTGTGCGCGGTGGAGAGGACGGGTGACTGTGGGAGGATGGGGGGGCGGTCCTTGGCGCCCTTGGAGCCCCCTGGGATCGCGGGATGGAGGCGCCCGTGCCCGGGAGCCTTGCGTTTGGGGAAATGAATGAGGAGCTGTGGAAGCGCCTTCCGACTCCTCCGGGCGCGCTGATTGGATTGGCCGGCGCGAGCACGCGTGTGCGTGTGAGGCTCCGGAGCCGCGGGTGCTGGGCGCGGCTGCCCTGCCGCCCCGTCGCGGTCCTGGGTGCTCAGGTGCCCGCGGCCCCCGTCGGCCCGGGTCGGCCCGCGCGGCTGGAGCGCCGGTGTGGAAGCCGCGCCATGGGGCCGGGCCGCCGGCCTCGTGGCAGGAGGCTGGAGAAGGAGGCGGCGAAGCTGGCTGAGACCCGCTCCTGGGGCTCCCGGACCCCCGTCCCCCGGGCCCTTGGCTGGATTCACGGCGGGTGAGTGAAGGGCGCGGAGGTTTCCGGATGAGGTTGGATCTCGGGGCGCTGCGAAGGGACGTGGCGTTTGCGGAGGCTGAGCAGAGGGGCTCCCCTCTGCCCCCTCCCCCCCATCCCCCTTGCAAAACCAGGAGCCCTCCCTCCCGGAGCCGCACTTGATTAGCCTCGTTTTACACACTGCGCCGGAGCAGGACGTGTTGATGGATCCACAACAGATCCAAGGTGGTTTTGTTTAGGAGAGCATCGGCGTCAACACGCGTTATACACTAGGCCGTTTTTACCGAGGAAGTTTTTCTCATCGTCCTGAACGAGTGGCAGGGAAGGGATCTTCTTCTTTTTTATTTTAAGTATATTTATTATTGATTTCAGAGGGGAAGGGAGAGGGAGAGAGAGAAACATCAACCACGAGAGAATCATTGATGGGCTGCCTCCTGCACGCCCCCTACTGGGGATCTAGCTGCAACCCCGGGCCTGTGCCCTTGACGGGGAATCAAACCACTGGGTCACAGGTCAATGCTCAACCACTGAGCCACCCGGCCGGGCAAGCCCCCGGCCCTTTGAACCTGCACCACCCGCCGCTTTGGGTTGGTACTGGTTTGTGGTGAGACCGTGGCCATGCAGGGCCTGACTGGCACCAGGGGGATGGGGAGTGGAGGCTGGGGCTGCCCTGACGGGTGAGCCCGGGACCCCGCTGCTCCCCCATCCCCCCCAGAGAAGGCTAGCGTGGACTCAGCTCCAGCCGTGGGGGAGGAAACGGACTAGGCAGGTCTTGTTAATTCTCTAGAGCATTCTCAAGCCTGGAATGAAGTGTGGGCTCGAATTCTAGAAGCCGAGCAGAGGGTAGGTGAGGGCCTGCCCCGAGGTCGGAGCTTGGCATCAGCCTGGTGTTGGTTTACTGGGGGGAGCGTCCCACGTCAGAGATGGGGCAGGGTCACCCCCCCGAGGGCTTGAGGGGCTGGGAACTGCCCCTCGTGCCCCGCGTGGCCACGCGCCAGGCCCCCTCGCCCGCCTGAGGGTCACTGGATAGCTCTGGGAGGAGCCCACCCGTGGAGAGTGTCCCTGCGTGAAACTTCATGTAGAATTTCACTGACCAAACAGACCCCTTGGCTGAGCCCCTGGTGATGGTGCCGTGGAGAGGCGGACCTGGTCCCAGCCCTCGTGGAGGGAGCTGGCAAATGCCCGTGTCAGACCCGCCAGTGAACGGGGCGCGGCCTGAGCTGGGGGGACAGTAAGGCAGGGAACGTGCCGGAGAGGCCTGGGTTGTGAGGGACTCATCTCCTAAACGGACGTGGAGCCTGAGGCTTACCCGGCCGGTAAGCGGGTGATGAGCCCAGGCCTTGCACCCCCAGCGCCTGGGCCCGCTCCCTCCCTCACCCCGCCGCCTCCGGAGCTCCCCACGCCTCCTCCCTCGGCCTCACCAGGCCAGGATTTCACAAATGCCCCTGGGAGGAAGCCTTTTGTAGGCGAGAGGCGTCCCCTTGAATCCCTTCCAAAGGAGCGGCTGGCACGGGAGTGTCATTGAAGAGCAGCGGGTGGCGGGCACCCCTTTAGCAGCACTGAGTCGGAGGGGGCATGCTCAGTCACTGGTGGCGGTGGTGCCCCCCCTCCCCGTCTCCCGTCCTCCCTTCCGGTCTGGGGTCCGATGCTCAGGAGTGACACTGACTTCCTTCTCTGCGGTGGCTCCGCTCCGGGCCGGGCCTGAGCCGGTGGTGTTGGGAAGGAAGCGTTTCCTTATTGTCCTCGGAGCGAGGTTTCCTTCCGAGACGCTCCCCCTGGAAATAAAGCACCGAGGAGAGAGATGCTTTACCCGGAGGCTGTGGTTTCACAGCGGGAGACGAAGCGCCAGCCCAGCGCGGCCGTTCCCTGTCAGCGCTTCAGCCCAGGTGTCCCGGAGGAGGAGCAAAGGTTTGGTGTGAATTTGGGTCCACAGAGGTTTTTCTAAGTTGGGGAGTTGGGAGGAAGACGGTTGGTCACAACAGCTGTCGCTTGTGGGTTCCCGCTGGTTCCCAGCGGCCTGTGCCAGGCAGCTCACAGGTGCCCCTGGGCCTCAGTCGGAGGGCGGGGGCCCTTGGAGATCCCAGGGACCAGCTCGGAGCCCGGGGAGGCCGCGGAGGGCGGGCAGAGAGTGAGAGCGGAGGAGGAGGAGGAGGAGTGGCGTGAGTGGGGTGAGAATGACAGTCACGGCTTGGGGGGGGGGGGGAGGCGGGCGTGACCCGGAGTGGAAGTGGGGGTGGCAGCAGTGGCAAGTGGTTCCCGGTCTGTGCCGATTGCGAAAGGGCCGGGGAGGAAGCGCGGGCACATCTTGCATCAGCAGCAGCAGCAGCTCCGCCGCGAGGCTGTGCCCCCGGGGCAGGCGGCCAGGTGCGTGGGGGCAGCGCCCTCGGGGGCGGCACGCAGCAGGGGGAGCGGGAACTGGGGCGTCAGTTACATAATGCTGCTGCGGGCGGCTCGGCCTGGGAGGTGCCGCAGAGCCTGGCTGGCGTGTTCGAGCCCACCCGGCAGCCTGGCCTCGGAGCGGGCTCCTGCGCACACGCCAGCACCTGCCTCGCGCTCGGAGCCGGGCCAGGCGTCAGGGGTGCTCAGCTCACAGGGCTCTGTGGCTCCCTGGAACGCTCAGAACCAGGGCTGGGGTGTCTCTGAGCCCCTGAACTTGCACATGCAGTGTTCCTGTCTGTTTCTTGGGTGGCGGTGGGCTGCATGGCTTCTGCATGTTCTCCCTCACAGGGCTGCGCGGACTCCGTCAGGCCAGGACCCGCAGGGCACCCTGGAACCTGGTCCGTTGTCCTCGCTGGTCGCTTCCCTCTCTGGGCTGTTTCTCCATCTGTGCAGAGGGCTGGGCACACAGCTGCACTTGAGGCCCTCGGCGGACGCTGTGGAGGCCTGGGGTCAGGCTGGGGTCAGGCTGGGTCAGGTTGGGGTCAGGCTGGGTCAGGCTGCGGTCAGGCTGGGGTCAGGCTGGGGTCAGGCTGGGGTCAGGCGGGGTCAGGCTGCGGTCAGGCAGGGTCAGGCGGGGTCAGGCTGGGGTCAGGCTGGGGTCAGGCTGGGGTCAGGCAGGGTCAGGCTGGGGTCAGGCTAGGGTCAGGCTAGGGTCAGGCTGGGTCAGGCTGGGTCTGGCTGGGTCAGGCTGGTGTCTGGCTGGGTCAGGCAGGGTCTGGCTGGGTCAGGCGGGGTCAGGCTGGGTCAGGCTGGGTCTGGCTGGGTCAGGTGGGGTCAGGCGGGGTCAGGCTGGGTCAGGCTGGGTCTGGCCGGCTGCGTTCCCGCAGGTGAGCTCAGGCGGAGGGCCGGCCGGGTGGCAGTTGCTGGAAGTGTGCGGAGTGGCTTTGGAAGGCCACCTTGGTGCCCGGAGCAGCTACGCGTGACGCCGGCGTTAGGTTTCTAGAACACATCCCGGTGGAGGCCTCGGCGCTCGCTCGCTCGCTCGCTCGCTCGGAAGGAAGCCGGCGGCGGATCCTCAAAAGCAGAGGTGCTGTCCCAGTGGCAGCGTGGCCACTTTGCAGAGCTGTGTTTGTGATGAAAATACTGAAACGCAGCCTTGCCGCCCGCTGCCTGCAGATACCCCGCGTGGGCGAGTCACGGGTCCCGCCGGCGCAATGCTGTGCGCACGCCACGCGGGACCTGCGGCTGCAGCTCCTCTGGACGTGGAAGGTGCGCCCGCGGGTCCGCTTGCTTCCCTGTGGCCTCTCAGAGGGGGAAGGGCCATGCGAGCGGGCGGTCCCCCTCCAGGCCGCCCTGGGCTCTGGGCGTCTGCCAGGAGGTTGGGACCTGCGTTTGGGCTTCTGAGAGGTCTCGCCCCTCGTCACCAGGGGCCCCTCCTGAGGCTGTGGACGCCTCGCACCGATGGAGTTTGCCCCGTACCTGCACGTCTCCGTCAGCCAGTGTGTGCCACCCCCTGCGTGTGGTTAGCCCGGGGGCCGAGTCCCCCTGGGCGGCCAGCAGCCGGGGAGGCGAGCGTCGAGTCCCTCCTGTTCCTGCAAAAGCCCATTTCTGCTGGACCTAGGCGTCCGGGTCTTTGTGGGCTCCGGGGTGTGCACCCGGAAGACAGGGAAAGGTCCCCAATGGGTAGCGGGCTGCAGGCGAGTTCACGCTCGTCACTAAATGTCCGGAGGAGTCCAGCGCTGAATGGGATGACCTGGGACCTCCTGGCGCTCGGTTTCTGGGCGAGGAAAAGGTAGAGACCACAGCTTTTTGTGTCTTGAGCGTCATGGGGGGAAATAGCATGGACGTGGGGTGGGGGTTCAGGAATCCGAGCAGGAGACACCTGCCCGGGGAAGTGGGCCCGGGGGGGGGGGGGGGGCGGGTCCTCCTGGCGGGAGAGCCAGCTCGTCTCCAGGGCCCATGCGTCTCGTGTGGAATGTACGTGTTTGCGTTAAAGACGCGAAGCTTGGCCGGGACTGTCACGTCCAGGCCAGACCCCGGGTCTGGGGAGGGTCCTTTCCTCTGGTCTGTGAACCTGCTCACACGGCGGGGGGGGGGGGAAGGGGGGTGTCTCAGGGTTAGGAGAGTGGGGTTCCCCTGGGGAACGTGGCCAAGGGGCTGTCTTGCCCCCCGCACGCTTCTCACCTGCAGCCACGTTGGAGGGCGAGGCATTGGCCGAGGCCCCCTGGGACCTTGGGCTCCCCTGGCCTCCGTTCCCTGGACCCCGGATTTCAGACTTGCTGTTGCTTTAGGAAGGTGCTGAGGAGGACGGGGGTCGGTGTCCTCTCTGTGGTCTGGGTGGGGTGGGGAGCAGGGAATCTTTGTTTCTGGTTGCGGGCGGAACTCCGAGGCCTCTGTGGGGTGTCTTCCTCCCTCAGGGTCGGGAGCAGCTGATTCCAAACTTTCCCGAGAAGAACAGCGCTGGCGGCAGGTCACCACCGCTCTGGCCTCCGCCTCAGCTTGGAGGGAGGCTCGGGGCTGCGGTGGGGCTGGGCCAGGGCCTCTGCGCCGCATTGCAGGGCTGTGTGTGTGTGTGTGAGTGTGTGTGAGTGTTCATGAGAGTGAGTGAGTGTGTGTGTGAGAATGTGAGTGTGTGTGAGTGTGTGTGAGTGTGTGTGAATGTGAGTGTGTGTGTGAGTGTGTGTGTTTGTGTGTGTGTGTATGTGTATGTGAGAATGTGTATGAGTGTGTGAGTGTGTGTGAGTGTTCATGAGAGTGAGTGAGTGTGTGTGTGAGAATGTGAGTGTGTGTGAGTGTGTGTGAGTGTGTGTGAATGTGAGTGTGTGTGTGAGTGTGTGTGTTTGTGTGTGTGTGTATGTGTATGTGAGAATGTGTATGAGTGTGTGAGTGTGTGTGAGTGTTCATGAGAGTGAGTGAGTGTGTGTGTGAGAATGTGAGTGTGTGTGAGTGTGTGTGAATGTGAGTGTATGTGAGTGGGTGTGTTTGGGTGTGTGTGTGTGTGTATGTGTATGTGAGAATGTATGTGAGTGTGTGAGTGTGCGTGAGAGTGAGTGTGAGTTTGTGTGTGAGTGTGTGTGAGAATGTGAGTGTGAGAATGTATGTGAGTGTGTGTGTGAGTGTGTATGTGTGTGTGAGTAAGCATGCATGTGAGAATATGTGTGTGTATGTGAGAATGTGTGTGTGAGAATATGTGTGTGTGAGAATATGTGTGTGTGAGAATATGTGTATGTGAGAATGTGTGTGAGAATATGTGTGTGTGTATGTGAGAATATGTGTGTGTGGGAGAGTATGTATGTGAGAGAGAGTGTGTGTGTGTGAGCATGTGTGTGAGCATGTATGTGAGAATATGTGTGTGTATGTGAGAATATGTGTGTGTGGGAGAGTATGTATGTGAGAGAGAGAGTGTGTGTGTGTGAGTGAGCATGTGTGTGAGCATGTATGTGAGAATATGTGTGTGTGTGTGAGAATATGTGTGTGTGGGTGAGCCGTTCTCGAAATGCTCGGCAGCAGGTCTGGACAGACACCCTCTCCCCCCGAGTCTCGGCACATGGTCAGTTGGGAAGGCCCACCTGGTTGGTGGCAGCCCACAGGCCTGCGTTCGCCACCTGCCACCTTCCTGTCACCACGGGGGAAGGGCCGGTGGCATGGGGCAGTGGGTCCGGCGGTGCCTGAGTCCCAGCCATGGCCCTGGTTGGCTGGTCCCTGCGTTGCCCCCAGCCGGCCGGGTGTGCGGCCGGGGCTCAGGCGGGACCCCGCGGGGCCGTCCTTGGCCCCAGCAGCGAACGTTCCGTGCCTGGAAGAGGCCTCGGCCGGGCTTGGAGGCGGCTTAGGAATGGCGTGTCCTCGGCGAGGCCCCGCTTCCTGTGCGCCGGGGTTCATGAACTTCATCTTTAGCCTGACCCTCGATGATGGGACCCTTCTGGCTGTCACGGTCTTAATAAGGACACTGTGTTCCCGGAAGCCGCGCAGCCCCCGCCAAGGGCGCTGCTCTGACGCCAGGGAAATAGCTGGCTGAGGACCCGAAGCTGCGGGAACGTGGCAGCGGGAATGCGTGAGTGATGAGCAGGGGGCGGCGGACAGTCTCCGACTCCGAAAAGCTCTCACGTGCCCTGTGCAGCGGCTCCCGGGAGAGGCGGGGGGGAAGGAGGCGTGGGAGCCGAGCCGTGGGGCCTCCTCAGCGATCCCTTCCAGCCGGTGCGGGTACCGGTCCCGGGCCTTTGCGGGGGGCTTTTGGCTGTTGAGACGGAAGCCAGTCATTGGAGGCGCAGGCCCGCCCCGAGTGGCCTTCTCCTCGGTTCGGAGACGGTTTGCCCACGGCAACCGGCTTTGTGCCTGTCGCCCGTTAGGAAGCCGCGGAGCTGTTCAGAGGGGCTGCGCGCGCGTGTGTGAGTGTGCATGTGTGTGTGAGCGTGCATGTGCGCCTGTGAGCGTGCACGTGTGCACATGCATGTATGTGAACGTGCGTGTGTGCGTGAGCATGCATGTGTGTGCAAGTGTGCATGTGTGAGAGCGCATGTATGTGCGCGTGTGAGCGTGTGTGTGAGTGTGCATGTGTGCGCGCGTGTGTGAGTGTGCATGTGTGAGCGTGTGTGTGCGTGCACACGTGTGAGTGTGCGTGTGTGTGTTTGTGTGTATGAGTGTGTGTTACAAAATTCTCATCTGATTCACTTTTTTAAGCTGATTTGTTATTTTAAAATCCTGGAAAAGACCTTTTGCCCATTCGGCCCATCCTTTTTGTTTATTTTTAACCTAAATGTGTCTTTATTGCTGAAAGCATTACGATGCCCCCTTTGTTTTCCCATTAACCCGTCCACCCTGCCGCGGCCCTCCCAGGCCCTCCCGCACCGCAGTCTGTGTCCGTGGGTGATGCACGCACGCCTGTCAGTCCCCCAGCGGCCCGCTCCACCCGCCTCACCTCGGAAAGCCGTCCGTCGGTGCCGTGCTTCTGTGTCGGCCACTCTCTTTAAAAACAGCGTTATTGAGCTGTAACGCACACGGGCAAGCCGCACACTGAAAGGGTGCCAGTCAGTGGCTTCTCACAGACGTGAACGCAACCGGAGCCACCTTCCAGGTGAGACCGTGTCATCAGATCAGACAGGAAGCTGTGGCCCTCGGCCCCTTGTGACCCCCCCCACCCCCGCCCGGCCCTAGGCGGCGGGAAGTGCTCTTCCTCTCCCCTCTCCGCTGGAGGTCGCAGGAACGCAGGCTCCCAACAGGTGCTTCCGTGGCCCGGGCTTCCTCCCCTCGGCGCGTCCCACGCTCTGCCGCGCGCTGATCCGGGTGGGCACTTCCTCCTCCGGCCAGGTGCTGTGTTCTGTGTGGACGGACACATTCTCTCTGTCGTCTGTGGGTGCTCCCTCTCTCGGCTCCTGAGAGAGAAGCTGCTGCCGACACTCCCGGACCGTTTCCCTGGGACCCGCCTCTGTGCCCGAGGCTCTGGCGTAGGAGACACCGTTTCCTTGCTCTCAGGAATAAGGTCGATGCACTTTCTCACCTGCCCTCTCTCTGGGCCCGGAGAAGGCTTGATTCTCAGAGGGGTTCCGCTGCCCCTCTGAATTATATGCATCTTAGAGCTCAGATAGGCCTTCGGGGAAACATAGCCCAGCCCCACTGCAAAGGTGGGGACACCGAGGCCCAGAGAGGCCACACGGAGCCAGGATTGGTTTCGGGTTCTCGGGGTCAGTCCAGTTACCCTGCATGTGCTCCCTGATGAGCTCTGAGTAAACCCCGGTCCCCCTGAAGGGCTCAGGCAGTAAGAAGGCTGGCTGGATGCACAGATGGGAAGGCTGGCTGGGTGCACAGATGGGGAGGCTGGCTGGGTGCACAGATACAGATGCTGAGGCTGGCTGGGTGCACAGATACAGATGCTGAGGCTGGCTGGGTGCATAGATACAGATGCTGAGGCTGGCTGGGTGCACAGATGCGGAGGCTGGCTGGGTGCACAGATACAGATGCTGAGGCTGGCTGGGTGTACAGATGCGGAGGCTGAGGCTGGCTGGGTGCACAGATGCGGAGGCTGGCTGGGTGCACAGAAGCTGAGGCTGGCTGGGTACACAGAAGCTGAGGCTGGCTGGGTGCACAGATGTGGAGGCTGGCTGGATGTACAGATACAGAGGCTGAGGCTGGCTGGGTACACAGATGCGGAGGCTGGCTGGGTGTACAGATACAGAGGCTGAGGCTGGCTGGGTGCACAGATGTGGAGGCTGGCTGGATGTACAGATACAGAGGCTGAGGCTGGCTGGGTACACAGATGCTGAGGCTGGCTGGGTGCATAGATACAGATGCTGAGGCTGGCTGGGTGCACAGATGCGGAGGCTGGCTGGGTGCACAGATACAGATGCTGAGGCTGGCTGGGTGTACAGATGCGGAGGCTGAGGCTGGCTGGGTGCACAGATGCGGAGGCTGGCTGGGTGCACAGAAGCTGAGGCTGGCTGGGTACACAGAAGCTGAGGCTGGCTGGGTGCACAGATGTGGAGGCTGGCTGGATGTACAGATACAGAGGCTGAGGCTGGCTGGGTACACAGATGCGGAGGCTGGCTGGGTGTACAGATACAGAGGCTGAGGCTGGCTGGGTGTACAGATGTGGAGGCTGCCTGGTTTGGTTTGATGGGCTTATGCTCCGGTATATTTTAATTAAACCATCTACAAACCGATTTCTTAAAGATGCAAACTCCCCACGCACCCATGCCCACTCAGGGCCGAGCGATGCTTTAATAACCAGAGGGCGTCACGGGGGGCCCGCTCACAGTCGTCCGCCCAGGCACATCCATCCTGAGACGCCACCAGAATGCGACGCGAGGGTATCGTCAGCCAGGACCTGATTGATTTTGGTTTCCACCCACGAAGGGGCGGGAGGCTTGCTCGTTAACGGTGTCTCAGCCGCAGGGTCCTGGGGACGGTCGTCAAGGCTCACGGAGCAGGCGCTCCTGGGGGGCCTGGTGTCCCATCCGGCTGTGGATGAACCATCCCGCGTCCCAGGTAAAGACGCTCCCGTCGGAAGGGCCGGGAGAGCGTTGGGGCCCGTCCGGTTGTAAACTTCGCGGGAGGGGCCTGCGCTGAGCGCGGCAGGCCGGCCGGGGTGAGCGTGCCATCCCGGGAAGGCGACGAAGGAAAGGGCCGTGGTTTTGCTCGCCGGGCAGAGCTGGTTAGAGAGGATGCTGTGTGGACCGTGGGCTGAAGGACAGGCTTGTGGAAAGCACCTCCCTAGGCTCGCTCCTGTGCCGCCTGGCGGGTGCCGGTTCTGAAAGGCACCTGAGAAGGCCCCTCCGTCTCTAGGCGTTTGCTCTTCTTGTTAAAACATGTTTTTATGGATGTCAGAGAGGAAGGAGAGGGAGAAAGAGAGAAACATCCGTGATGAGAGAGGATCATGGATCGGCTGCCTCCTGCACGCCCCCCACTGGGGATCGAGCCCACAACCCGGGCACGTGCCCTGACCGGGAATCAGACCGTGACCTCCTGGTTCCTAGGTCGAGGCTCAACCGCTGAGCCACGCGGGGCGGGCTCTCTGTCTCCTTTTTAAACTATAAGGCAGTGCTAGCGGCCGTCCCAGGGAGAGGCATCTTGGGCATTTGTCCCTAATCACTCTTTTTTTTTTTTTTTTTTTTTTGCTTAAGGTTTTACAACAGCAAAAAGGATGAAAACTTCAGAAAAACTGAGTCATCCCGGGGTGGTCCCGCCAGGTTGTAACTGTGTCCTCAGAACGTGAAAATGACCCGATGGCTCTGTCTTGTTCCTTTCTGCCCGTTTCAGGGGAGGCGGGGTGGGCTCGGAGGGATGCAGGGCGTGACAGCAGGTCTGGGCGTGGGGTGTGAGTCTGACCGTTGCCTGCAAGCTAAAGAGGTTCTAGAAGCTTCTGTCCACCCCATTCCTTCCCCCCCCCCCGCCCCCGCTGCTGGAAAGAGCTGGCCGACACCCCTTGCAGCCCTGGCGCCCTGTAATGCCGTGGGTAATTGTTTAATACGAAAGTCTCATTTTCCCCACCCATAAAACCAGTAAAACCCCCAATGGATTAGGTAGAAGAACTCATTTCATTGCGTGGGTAATCGCTGTCTCCTCTCGGGAAGTGCAGAGGAGCGGAAGGAAGCTGAGGGGACCAGAAACTAAACATCTAAAAAAAGGAAGGAAGGAAGGAGAGAGGCCATTTGGGTTTGTGGTTGCCTGTGAATGCTTGCTGTTTTTGAAACATTGCCAGATTGCCTTCACAGGAGAGACGGGAAAATGATACAGAGGGAAGAAGGCTTTTCCCCTTCCTTCTGTCCTAAAGTCAGTCCTGACATACTGGGTTGACTGAGCGCCTTCAGAAATGTGCCTGAAGGGCCTCGGAGAACAGAAACGGGGTAAAAACAGACAGCAGGGAGCTTCCCCGGAAGGAAGCGGGTCATGGGAGGAGAACAGACTTGGGGTTGTGGGCACACCATGCAATACCCAGATGATGTGTCTGTCACGGAATCGGACGCTTGAAACCTATATAATTTTATTGGCCAACGTCACCCCAATAAACTTAATTAAAGTAAAAAAGATTGCGGGAGGAAAAATAAACAACAAGAACAAAACAAAATGGACATACCAGAACTTCTGGCCTCCGATAAGAATCCCTTCATTAACCCGGACACAGCGTGTTGGAGTTTTCTTAAGTAGGAAAGCACATCCAGGAAGGCAGGCAGGACGTGCGCCCCCGCCCCACGCAGCCCGGGGCGTGGGGGTGAGAGGGGGCCTTGTGGGGGGGCAGGGGCTCTCTGGGGTGTCAGGAGCCTGGGCCAGCACCACGGCCGCAGGCTTGATCGGTACCTGGAAATGGGTTTTGCGTGACGTAGGAAGCAGCTAACCCTAGAGAGGCAGAATTCAAAACCCTGCGGCATTCCAAATTCTACTTGCAATACAGAAACCACATTTCCTGGGATTCTCTGTTTCTGACGGCGCTGTATTGGCACGCGGTTGCTGGTCTCCTGCCTTCCTTCCTTCGGGAAATATTTGCAGCCTTCGCAGAGGTCGGAGGTCGTGGCGGAGGCTGGTCCCACAGGCACACGTCCAGGTGGGAGGAGGAGGGTGGGACAGAGCGGGATCTGACCTGGGCTTTGGGGGGGCTGGGCTGCCATCGGAGGGGAAGCTGGAGTTCCAGGGTCCAGCCGGCCAGTGGTGCTGGGGGAGGCAGCTGGACAGACAGACAGACATGGAGACACTGGATAAGCCCGGAGGGCAGAGGCGGCACTGGGCATGGTTTCCTTTTCCCCTTCATCCTCCTGTGATCCTTTTTAAAAAACCTATATTTTTACTGATGTCAGAGAGGAAGGGAGAGGGAAAGAGAGAGAGAAACATCTAGGGTGAGAGAGAATCGTGGGTCGGCTGCCTCTTGCACGCTCCCTCCTGGGGATGGAGCCTGCAACCGGGGCCTGTGCCCTGACCGGGAATCGAACGGTGACCTGGATCATGGGTCGACGCTCAACCACTGAGCCACACTGGCCGGGCCCTCCGGCACTACTTGATGGGGTTGGCCAGTGTCGCATTTACAGCCCAGCCCAGCGGCTGACCGGGGCGCAAGTCACAGCGTCAGCGACCGTGTGTGTCCCCTGGGCTGCTGGTGCCGCCCTGTCAGGGTGTCCCTGTCTGCGGCGGGCGGCCCGGGGGAGAGAGGGGGGCTGTGAAATAAAACAGTGTTGACAAGTATTCCGACCAGCAGCGTCGGTGGACAGGCACTGCTGCCCCTGTCGGCCGGGCGGCCGCCGATGTCTGCGTCGGGGTACCGGACACCTGCGGGCCGTTGTTCGCCCGCGGTCTGAACATGTGAGCCTCGTGTCTACACGCGTCCCCTCCCTCCGCCGTCCGGAAGGACACGGGGCCGGGCATCTCCACGGCTCGCCACCTTCACAGACGTGGGCGGGAGGGGACCCCCGTGGGGACAGGGCCGAGCCGCTCCTCCAGGCCGTCAGGCCGGCTCCGGGGGCCGTGTGCTGTCGCATCTTCCTGCTCGCTTCCCTGCGCGGGTGGAGAAGTCCTGGGACGGCCGCTGGAGCCGCCGCCTCCTCTGTGGTCGGCGGTGCAGGAGCCCACATGGCCCCCCGTCTGAAAAGGGTCCCCCTGCCTGGCACTCAGGGTCCGTTGGTGCAGGCACAGAGTAAGGACCGAAGGGACCGCACCCGTGGGCTCCTGCGACCGGACTGGGTGATGGCCGGCTGTGGGGGGAGAGGTGAGGGTCTAGGTGGGGAGGGTTTGCCTGCGGGCATGCAGCTGCCTCAGGGGCCCGTGGGTGCCCGGCCAGCTCTCCCTCCTGCGTGAAGTCCTGGGAGGCCGGGCATGGCCTGGAGTCCCCGCACCAGTTTCCCCGTCTGTGAAATGGGGTGCTGACCGTGCGTCGCGCTGAGACGGCCATGGTGTATCGACAGCACAGCCCACGGAGCGCTCAGCCTGCTGTCTGTTGGTCACTTGGATTGTCACTCGGTGGCCCCAGCCCTGCCCCGGGGCTCTGCCGGCCGTTCGCTTCTCCATTAGTGGGCAGCCCCCCGCCCCCGGGCCAGGCACAGCAGCACACGGGCCTGAGCCGGAGGCCTGGTGCCGACCGTTTGAGTGAAGGGTGGGGCGTCGGGGACCCTGCCCGTGTAGACGGTTTGAGACTCAGCACCCCAGGTCGAGAAGGCGAGGGAAGGGGGTGCCTGCATCTCCTCCTGCGCTGCCTCCGTGGGCTTCCTGGGTTCCCCCGTCCCATGTCTGTGGGGGAGACAGCAGCTCTGTCCCTGAAGGGACTCCCGAGGGGTGGGGTGTGGGCTGGACGGCTGGACCCTGCGCCAGGCCGGCGACGGGTGGAGGTTGGATGGGCCATTGATGTCCTATCCGTCACGTAAAATAACGGCCTGGGTTCACGGGACCGCGCGGCGGGCCAACCAGGAAGAGCCTGCTGGTCGTTGGGAATCCCGGTTCCAGACAAAGCCCGGATGAGGCCCCTCGTCGTCAGGAAGGGGAGATCCGGCTGCGCCCGAAGGATCCGGCTTCAGGAAGGGCTTGCTCCGGGGGAGGAAGGAGTTACAGAAACTGGCGAGGAAGGAGCCAGGCCTCTTCCCGGGGCGGGGCGTGGGGTCAGCCGTGGGATAGCAAAGCGGAGCAGCTGTGGTTGTCACACTCGTTTGGCCGGGAGAGCACCGGGGCTGAGCCGCGCGGCAGGTCTGCCTCGCCTGGGGGGCAGCGGCCACCTGGCGGGAGCGGTGTTGGCGCATCCGTTTCCGGGGTCAGCGGGGGTTAGAGCAGTGATTCAGACGACGCCCGGGGTCTTCGGGGGAAGGGCCGGTGATTCGCGTTGCTCATGTGTGAGCACGCGTTCCGGAACTCGCGCGTGGAGGACCACTGGTCACACCTGGCCGCGTCCCCTGCTGGTGGAGGAGCCCGTTGGTCAGCGTTCGTCATGTCACAGAACTCCCCGGAACTCGGGAGCGGCCGTGAGCCATGCCTCGCGTGTGCGCAGGGATCGGCTGCGCCAAGCCGTGTCTCTCGCCCCCTCCCGGCCGCGCCGCCGCCCCTCCTTCCCGCGGCGACGGCAGAGGTGCCGGGCGGGTGACAGGTCCTCCCGCCAAGGCTTGGACTGGCGTGCGGTCACTCCTGCTGCGTCCTGCGCGCCAAGCGAGTCTCGGAACTCAGCGCTGGGGGTGGGGGCGGGAAAGCGTACCCCACGCCTTTGGTCGGAGGAACGGCACCGTCCCTCGTGTGGTGAGGGGTGTGGGTACACGGAGGGTCACCCGTGGAAGCAGCCGGCAGTCTGCACTTAACAGGACTAGACTTGCCCTGGCCGGTGTGGCTGAGTGGACGGAGTGCCGGCCTACGGACTGAAGGGTCCCCTGTTCCATTCCGGTCAAGGGCACAGGCCCGGGTGGCGGGCTCCATCGCCCGGGTGGGGCGTGCAGGAGGCAGGCGACCCATTCTCATCATTGGTGCTTCTCTCCCTCTCTCTCCCTGGCCCTTCCTCTCAGAAATCAATACAAATCCATTTAAAGGCTTAGCGCTGGACTGCTGCTTAGCAAACACTTCGCTGAGGGCCAGGCTGTGTGTGCAGAAGAGCCAACTCGTGTTCCAAGGGTCCGGACGCTCTTCCAGACGCTTCGCTCTTACGCTCACAGCAGCGCGCCCGGGAGTCCCGGGGTTATTCCCACGTCACATCCAAGGAACGGGAGGAGGGAGGCTGAGCACCTGGCCCAGCGCCGAGCTCCCGTGCAATGTGCGACCCGCTCATGCTCAGGGACTTCCTTGGCGAGCACAGAGGCCTCTCACGGACGTGACTTGTCTGCGGTCCCTCGGTGGACACGCCCTGAGCACCCTCGCCCACGTGACGGCCCCCGGCGTTCTTCCTGCCGCGGCAGGCCAGCGAGGGTCCGTCCACGGGGTAGCGTCGTTCTGTTGATGGACTCGACCTTGGGATCGAAAGCATTCAGCTCCAGCTAGACACCGAACCTGAGGCCCCGGCTGGTGTGGCTCAGTGGATAGAGCGTCGGCCTGCGGACCAAAGGGTCCTGGGTTCGATTCTGGTCCAGGGCACGTGCCCGGATTGCGGGTGAGCAGGAGGCAGCTGATTCTCTCTCATCATTGATGTTTCTCTCTCTCCCTTCCTCTCTGAAGTCAATAAAACAATATTTAAAAAAAGAGAAGGAACGGAACCTGATGACCTCTGGTTGGTTGGGCTGAACCCTCCCGTCCCGACAGCTCTCTCGGCCTCAGCGGCGCTCTCGGGGTGTCGTGGAGCTGAATGGGCACACGGGGCCCTCCTCCGCTCCTGGATGGATATTCCGTGGGGACACGCATTTCCATATCCACAGCCCAGAGAGCGGCGTCCGCGGTGAGACAGACTGGTCAGAGGGCGGCTTTGCGTTTCGGTAAAGGTTCACGAAGAGCCATCCGTTGTCCCCCTGAAAACATTAGCGAGCGATGATGTTACCGGCCATCGCTTCCCCGCTGCTCCCAGAGGGCAGACGTGAATGTCCCGTCTCCACGAAGCGATTCGCGTGGAGCCATCCGGATCGCTTCTGAAGTCGCACACGCCTCTCTTCTGCTGTGTCGGCTTACGGCTGCGATACCTCAATCCGTGTTTCCCGGGGTGACACCGGGCGGCCTTCTGGAGCTGGCACGAGGGGGCGTTCGGTTCCCCAGCCTGCGGTGGGATTCCTGGGCTCTCCATTGCGACTTTGTTATCAATGGCTCGCTAATGACGCCGGGTGCAGAGGTTAATGGGGTGCCTCGCAGCCTGGGAACTGAACGCTTGCTATTTTGGGAGCAGCGATCCGATCTCTCACGGGGGTGGCGGGTTCCCACGGTGGCAGTCGGCGGCCACAGGCCCCGCATTGAGCCGGGCTGGGAGCCATCGCCTGAAATCTCACGGAAACTTACACCGGCGCTGAGGGCTCACACCTGCGCAGGAGCGCCGGGGCCTGTCTGCCCCGCATCCGCTGGCACCGACCGTGGGGAGGGGCGGGGCGGGGCGTGCGTGGCTCCTTTTTAAAGGCAGGACAGCCGCGTGTCGGGTGTCTGAGGGACTGTTTCGGGGGCCCCTGCGGCGTGTGGGAAAGGCCGGCGCCAGGGACGGAGTGGCCATCCATCGTCCCTCCGTGCGGGCCGTTAATCCGGTGTTTCTTCACGGAGGTGCGTGGGGAAGAGCTGTAGGCGTTGTAGGGCCCTTTTGGAAGAATTCCTAGTGGGCATCCCTTTGGGCCCTGACTGCCCATCCCAGCCCTACGGAGCCTGGCCCTGCTGCCTCCCGCCGCCGGGCCTCGCGCCCCGCCTGCCCCACCGCCCCCAGTCGGTCGGCCTCATGTGGGCGGGGCTGTGATCTCCAGATTCTCTCTCACGGGGCCTTTGCTTGTCAGGTCCCACGTGGCTGGCTGATTATTATTACTATTATTATTATTTTAAATATATTTTATTGGCTTTTTACAGAGAGGAAGGGAGAGGGATAGAGAGCTAGAAACATCGATGAGAGAGAAACATGGATCAGCTGCCTCCTGCACACCTCCTATTGGGGATGTGCCCGCAACCCAGGCACATGCCCTTGACCGGAATCGAACCCAGGACGCTTCAATTCGCAGGCCGACGCTCTATCCACTGAGCCACACCGGTTAGGGCTTATTATTATTATTATTATTTTAATTAAAAATATGTTTTTATTGATTTCAGAGCGGAAGAGAGAGGCAGAGAGGGATAGACACATCGATGATGAGAGAGAGTCATGGATCGGCTGCCTCCTGCACGCCCCCACACTGGGGATGGAGCCCGCAACCCGGCCATGTGCCCGGACCGGGAATCGAACCCTGACCTCCTGGTTCACAGGTCGAGGTTCAACCCCTGAGCCACGCCAGCCAGGCCCAAATATTAATTTTTTATGACATCACCCGCCCCCCCCCCCCCCCGGCATCTTGTATGGGCTCCAGGCCCCAGACCTGGGTGCCCACCTCGTGGCGCCCACCGCCCACCTGCGCCGTTGCCACTGCCAGCGTCTCTGTCTCCCTGGGCTTGTTTGCTCGGCTCGCATCGAGAATCCCGTGTCCTGGGTTGGGAATGCTTTGCCCATCCTGCGGGGGTCACGCATTGCACATTCTTGTGCTGGAGCATCAGAAACCATGTTTTCTTTAACAAGACATTAACGAGGCCCTCCACGCCCGGGACGGGGTGGGAACTCGCTCCCCACCGGGATCCTGGCGGGAGGGAGCCTGCTCTCCGACGCGTAAAGCCACGTGTTCTTGGCTCAGGGGTGGGCTTGCCAGGCCCGGGGCCTGCCCTTTTGTGTCTTTGGTTTGGAAGGATTGTTTGTCCCGAGAGAGGGGTCAGGGTGGTGGACAAGTGGGAGGCGGCGATTGGAGCCTGGAGGCGCGGACGTGCCTCTGACTCCTCGGGGTGCAGGCAGCGGGGCCTGGGATGCCCCCGTTCTGGGACAGCTTGCTCCCACGGCCCCCTCTCCGCCCCCTCCGCTCTTCTCAGAACTGCCTGACCCCTGACGCGGCCCTCCCGGGCCAGTGTTTCTCGAGCCGGTTCCCGGAATCTCAGGGAGAAGTTCATGGCTGCGTCTGTTTTGGAATTGTGTGGGTCTGTTCCTCTCCCGCGGGCTCCCAGGGCTCACGAGCAGACTGAAGGTCCTGAGAAGTCCTGCTGTGAAGAAGTGTGTAGTCCGCCCGGCTGGTGTGCTCAGTGGCTAGAGCGTCGGCCTGCGGACTTCAGGGCCCCGGATTCGATTCCCGGTCAAGGGCGCAGGCCCAGGTGGCGGGCTCGATCCCCAGTAGAGGGCGTGCAGGAGGCAGCCGATCCCCGATGCTCTCTCGTCGTGCATGTTTCTCTCTCTCTCCCTCTCCCTTCCCCTCTGACATCAACAAAAATGTATTTTAAAATACTTGTTTAAAAAGTCTGTGTTCTGTCCGTGCCACCTTTTCCCCCAGTAGTTTAAGCACAGAAGCAGGGGATGCCGGGGGAAGCCCGTTTAGGAGACGCTGCGTGACTGTTGCGTGGCCCACGCGTTAAAGCGCAGGCCTGGCCGTGGGCCCGGGCGGGCAGCCTCTGCCAGCGACTTGCGCCCGCTGAGCCCGCCAGCCCGCAGGAGGAGGCTCTGACGCAGGACCGATGCCACCTTCTCTGGAGGCAGCAGGATGGTGAGAGGGTGTGTGGACGGTCGGGGGCGCGTCCATCACGCCTGGGCCCGGGCACGAAGGGAAGCCGACGCGGTGGGGTCTCCCATGTCCGACTCCATCTCAAATGCTCTGGGCCTTCCCTGACAGTTGACACTTGCCTTGCGTGCACGAATTGAGTGCTTTTCCAAACCGGTAGGGAGGTTCTCCGATCCCGATTTTACTGGCGAGGAGACCAGAGCTCGGAGAGGTTTCTGGCTTCCTCGCTGTCACACAGCTCGTGCGTGGCCGTCTCCTGGCCTCTGGAAACTGAGAAGGTTTGGCGTTCTTTTTTTTTTTTTTAAAAGATTTTACTGATTTTAGAGAGAGAGCAAGGGGAGGGGATAGAGAGAGAGAAACATGGATGAGGGAGAACCATCACTCGGCTGCCCCCTGCACGCCCCCTGCTGGCGATCGAGCCCACAACCCGGGCATTTGGAACTGGTCACCTTTCGGTTCCCGGGTCGATGCTCAACCACTGAGCCACACGGGCCAGCCCGTCTTTTTATTTTATTTTATTTTTTTTACTACATGTATCATCCGGGCAGCAGTACATTTTATAACCACGAGATTTTATAAGCGATGCGAAGGACGCGTGTGTTTCCCAGGAGGATGCACGGGAACAGCCATGTCAGGGTCAGAAGAGCCGTGCGCCCCGGGGGCCGCTGCGCGCCGCGTCTGGTTGCTGAGGGACCGCGAGCGCGTGGTTTTATGTGATTCACTCTGAGGAGGAGCGTCCTCTCTGTCTTCCTGAACGCTCGTCACTCCTGCATCCTGCCCGGCTCGTAAAGCTGGGGTGCAGGGAGGAGGCCGTGGGGCCTCGCCAGAGGAAAGCACTTGCTCTCCGCCGGCTCCCAGCCGAGCCGTGCTCCTTCCTGGGTGTTCGGTCGACGTAAAGCGCCGGTGTTTCCGTTCGGCTCTCAAGTTCACAGTCACCGGCGGAGCCTGGGTCTGGGAAAGATTCCAGATCCCGGGACTGAGGGCTCCAGGAACTGAGCCGGGTCCGGAGGCGGAGGGGGCTTGAGAGGTGGGCAAAACACGAGGCGTCTGACGCGGGGCGGGTGCTGCTGGTGTTGGGGCCGCGTTTGCTGGCCGAGACTGAACCCCAAAGCCAGCCCAAGGCCCCCCAACCTCCCTGTATCCTGTATGCTTTTCTGTGACTTGATTGTGACCCGTGGGCTGGGGCTGAGACCCAGACGCGCCCTCCTTGCAAGAGGCCCCTGGATTATTGCTGTCACCGCGCGCTGGAATAAAACCTCTTTTCTTGCCCGGCCGGCGTGGCTCAGCGGTTGAGCATCGACCTAGGAACCAGGAGGTCAGGGTTCGATTCCCTGTCAGGGCACAGGCCCGGGTTACGGGCGCGATCCCCCGTGTGGGGCGTGCAGGAGGCCGCCGATCCGTGATTCTCTCTCATCATGGATGTTTCTATCTCTCTCTCCCTCTCCCTTCCTCTCTGAGATCAATAAGAATATTTTTAAAAAGAACAAACAAGAAAACCTCTTTTCTTTGCCTTGTAGGTGATCTGACGCTTTAAGGATTGGCCTGTCCCGAAGAGGAGACATTCCACAGGAGCACGGGATGTAGCAGGGGACCCCATGGATGGTGTGCCGGCCCGGCCCCCTGAGAAGACCATGATCCCGGCTGATCTCATGGGCGTTCCCACGTTCTCCAGCGAGGCCTCTCCCCCTTCCTTCCGTGCCCGGGGGAGACCTGGGGGACAGCAGGACTGCCCCCGAGCGTGAGGCCGCGGCTCCAGCAGAGCATGACCCTGGGAGGTCACGTCCTCGCGTCTTTCCGTGGAACCAGAGAGCGCCCTTCCCCGTGCTCCGGGGCTGCGGCGCCTGCTCCTCCTCACACCCGGTGCCTTCCGACGGCCTCCTGTGCCCACCAGACGCCCTTCCAGCTGCCCGCCCGCCGCACGCCCCCGGCTCCTCGCCCATGGCTGGGGCCGGCCGGCCGCGGGCGCGACCATGAGGCACTGTGTTGACTGTGGCGTCCAGTTGTCACCTGACGACACGCACCAGCCGGGGCTTGGCGGCCGAGCAGGCCCCCCCCGCGGTCCTCCGGAGGGCTCCGCGCGCCCAGGAGACCCCGGTGCCACGTCCCGCGTGGACGGGAAGCAGATGAACTTGCTGGCCGTGCTGGAGGGGAGGCCGGACGGGAGCGAGAGTTGGGGCGGGTGCTGGCGCTTGGGGAAGGGGCGGCGATGCAGCCTGGCGTTCGGGTTGGTGATCATGACCTTGGTGATGGCCTCGTACATCCTCTCGGGGGCCCGCCAGGAGCTCCTGCTCGCCTCGCCCTTCCGCTACGGGGCCTTCCCCGGCAGCCCCAGCCCGCTGGACGGCGAGAGCGCCAGCCACGCCAAGGAGCAGCATCCCCCGCCGCCTGCAGGCAACCTCTCCTCGGCGAAGGACGCCGCGGGCCTGAGGCTAGTCATGGACAGCATCGCGGCCAGGATCGCGTTCACGGCCAGGCCGCTCCCGGGCACAGACGACCTCAGGAGGCAGGAACCCCACGTGAGTAGCCTCCCGCTAGACTCTGTGGATGGGCGGGTTTTGAAAAGCAGATGCTTCTCTGTCAGCATCTTCAGGGAAAATTTCTCCAGGGGACAGGGGTCATCGGACGCGGTGGCCCAGGGTGCGCAGGAGAGGTGTCTGTCACAGTGCTACCTGAGAAGGGAGTTTCCGATGCTAAAAGGTGCAGCTAGATACGCTGAAGGAGGATTTACGGGGGTGTCGCAGCGATTTCAGCTGCTTTTTATTTTATTTATATACTAGAGGCCCGGTGCACAAAATTCGTGCACCCTAGCGGGGGGGTCCCTCAGCCCGGATTGCGAGAGGGCACAGGCCAGGCCAAGGGACCCCACCAGTGCATGATTGGGACCAGGGATGGATGCACGAGGTTGGCCAGCCAGGGAGGGACCACGGGCGGGCTCCAGGGAGGGCATGGCCAGCCCTTCTTGCTCAGTCCCAATCAGCCGGACCCCAGCAGCAAGCTAACATACTGGTTGGAGCGGCTGCCCCCTGGTGGTCAATGCACGTCATAGCAACTGGTCGAACTGGCTGACTGTCAGCCTCCTGGTGATCAGTATACGTCATAGCGAGTGGTTGAGCGGCTTAGCATATCATTAGCATATTGTGCTTTGATTGGTTGAATGGCCGACCGGACAACCAGACACTTAGCATATTAGGTTTTTATTATATAGGACTAGGGGCCCAGTACACAAAATTCGTGCACTTGGGGGAGGGTCCCTCAGCCCAGCTTACGCCCTCCCGCAGTCCGGAAGCCCTTGGCGGCTGTCCAACTGACAGCTTAGTTGGACACAGTCGGCTATCCTTAGCGCTGCTGCGGAGGTGGGAGGAGCTCCCGCCACCGCCGCTGTGCTCACCAGCCGCGAACCCGGCTTCTGGCTGAGCGGCGCTTCCCCAGTGGGAGCGCACCGACCACCAGGGGCAGCTCCTGCGTTGAGTGTCTGACCCCTGGTGGTCATAGCGACTGGTCGTTCTGCCGTTCGGTCAGTTTGCAAATTAGCCTTTTATTATATAGGATAGTATATTTTTATAAAAAATATTTTTTATTGATTTCAGAGAGGAAGGGAGAGGGGGAGAGAGATAGAATCTCAGCGATGAGAGAGAATCATGGGTCGGCTGCCTCCTGCAGGCCCCACACTGGGGCTCAAGCCCACAACCCGGGCCTGTGCCCTGACCGGGAATCAAACCGTGACCTCCTGGTTCCTAGGTCAACGCTCAACCACGTCTCCCTCATCCTGTTTCCATTCTGTCCTAATTGGTATTTTTGTCTCCATTCAATATACAACCAGTGAAGAGGTCCCCACTGTTGACTTAGCCTGTCGTGTGTGTGTGTGCGTGTGTGCATGTACATATGTGCATGTGCGTGTGTGCATGTGCGTGCGTGTGCGTGAGATAAATCATGCGAGGTGACTCCTCATCAAACTTTCATCTTCATTCTCTTCAGAGGTTTTTTACTTTTTAATTTTGGGCCAAGAGGGAGCAGGGCCTGTGGCTCTCCCCGGTTTTGCTCGATGCGGGGAGTTAGCCCCTGACAGAGAGCACCTCCCTCTGAACACGCGTCCGCGTCGGGGCGGGACCACGCTGGTTAGAGATCGTTCCTCCGCGTGTCCCCCTCCCTCTCTCGCCGCAGATGTTCGCCGTCATCCCCAGGAAGTTTCTCCCGAGCAGCAGGAGCCCGTGCTGGTACGAGGAGTTCGCGGGGCGTAACACCTCGGACCCCTACCTGACCAACTCCTACGCGCTCTACTCCAAGCGCTTCCGCGCCACCTTCGATGCGCTGCGCAAGGCCTTCTGGGGACACCTGGCCCACGCGGCCGGGCGCCACTACCGCCTGCGCTGCCTGCCGCGCTTCTACATCATCGGGCAGCCCAAGTGCGGCACCACCGACCTGTACGACCGCCTGCGGCTGCACCCCGAGGTCAAGTTCTCCGCCATCAAGGAGCCGCACTGGTGGACGCGCAAGCGGTTCGGTGCGTGAGTGCGTGGTCCCCCGGCGGGGAGGGGCCCAGGGGTGGCCCGGGCGCCTGCCTCCATCACTCACCACGCCTTCTTTTCTTTTCTTTTCTTTTTTAAAATGTATTTTTATTGATGTCAGAGAGGAAGGGAGAGGGAGAGGAGAAACATCCGTGATGAAAGAGCATCATCGATCAGCTGCCTCCTGCACGCCCCACACCGGGGATGGAGCCCACAACCAGGGCCTGTGCCCTGACTAGGAATTGAACCCTGACCTCCTTCCTGGTTCATAGGTCGATGCTGAACCACTGAGCCACGCGGCTGGGCTCCCCACGCCTTCTGCTCACTGAGGTCCCTGGGGCGGTGGGAGCGAGACAGGCTGCTCTGGGCCAGGCACTGGGCTGGGCTCCCGGGGGCAGACGCAGAGTCAGATCCTTCCGTTGTCCGAGGTCCCGGGGAATCGTCTGGAGGCAGGAACCGGCCCCCAGCCACCCAGGGAGCTGCCAAGTGCGTGGTGTGCAGGGCCCGGGACGGCGCAGAACGGGCAGCTCGCCTGGTCCCAAGGAGCCTGAGGGCAGGCATGGGTTGTGGGGGGCTGTCCCCTCCCCGCTGGGACCTGGCCCCTCCCCGCTCGGACCTGGCCCCTCCCAGTTCGGACCTGGCCCCTCCCCGCTCGGACCTGGCCCCTCCCAGTTCAGACCCGGCCCCTCCCAGCTCGGACCCGGCCCCTCCCGCTCTGACCTGTCCCTGCAGCCCCTGCGCTGGGCGGAGGCAGAGAAAGGCTGCCCAGGGGCGGGTTCCACCCTGGGGCTCAGCCTGGGGCTCTGGGCGCCCACTCAGCTGCTCTGAGCCTCGTGTCCTCACCCGTGGCATCTGGCTCTGGCTGGAATGAAGCCACACGGAGACGATTCTCGGTGCCTCTGTCTGGATGGGGATCCCAGCGCCCCTTCCCCACGGGTTGGCGTGGCCTCACCGTCCCTCCTGCTGTGGCTCCTGCCCCGCCCGGGGCCACCCTGCGCCGGGTCACTCTTTCCTCTCCTTGACCTTCTCCCTCTGCCAGGAGGCATGTGGTCACCGGAGCTGGGGGATGACAAATGCCGGAGTCTGGGCGGGCCGAGGGCCGAGGCCGGGGCGTTTTCCGGACGAGGGGCCAGGCTGCTCAGGAGGGAATCCTACGTTTTCCTGAGTGGAACCAAGTGGGGGCCAGCGACTCATGTGTTTCCTGACGAACGTTTGACCGAACCCTTCGATGTCCCTCCGGAGTGGACAGAAGCACAGATGTGTCTGGGGCGTGGCAGCAGCGGGAGCCAGGGTATCCCGTTGGTGCTCATTTGGGGGTGCTCTGCCCCACAGCTCCCCCTTTCCCTCATGGAAAGAGCCGGGCCTCTGGATCCGGGGTCACCTGATGGACACCCTCTTGTCTGTCCACGGGAGTGTCCACGCACCTGGACCCCCGCGGCTGCAGACGGGGCTGGTGTGTGGTCACTGTGCCTGCACTCCGTCTCAGGCTGGGCCAGTGTGGCTGCATGTGGCCGATGCCAGGGTCACTGCTGAGCTCAAACCACATGTCTGTCCAGGCACCATCTGTTTCCTTACTGTCTGGACAGACGGACAGGCTGCTGACTCACAGCACAGGGCGGAGCCTGAGATGAGGGTGCCCGTCCCGCAGGCCCTGCCGTCTCCCCTGGCGCTCACCTCACCCAGCCCAGACACTGGCTCTCCCAGCAGACACGGTGGCGGTTCTTAAAGGGCCTGGCCAGTGTGGCTCAGGGGTTGAGCATTGACCTATGAACCAGGAGGCTGCCGGTTCGATTCCCAGTCAGGGCACACGCATGGGTTGCTGGCTTGATCCCCAGTGGGGGGCGTGCAGGAGGCAGCAGATCAATGATTGTCTCTCATCTTTGATGTTTCTCTGTCTCTCGCTCTCTCCCTCTCCCTTCCTCTCTGACATCAAACTCAGAGTGCCCACCCTGTCTGCCTGCCGCCGCTGCCAGCAGCCTCCTGGGCTGAGCCTGGCTGCGGACGCCGACCCAGGGCCTCCGTCCTTCCCTGTCGTCCCGGGAGCCAGCAGCCCGCCGGGCAGCACCGTCCTCAGTAACTCCTGCCTCTGGTTCTCGCAGGCATCGTGCGCCTGAGGGACGGGCTGCGGGACCGCTACCCCGTGGAGGACTACCTGGACCTCTTCGACCTGGCGGCGCACCAGATCCACCAGGGCCTGCAGGCGGGCGCCGCGGGCGAGCCGGGCAGGGGGAGCAGGATCGTCATAGGTACGCCGCTCAGCCCTCGGCCGCTCCTGCCCGGGGCCTCCCGGCGCCTGCGGACAGGGCGCGACCCCCGATGAGCGTGTGCTCCCCTCCCGCCGTCCTCTCACCCCGGGTGACACGCTCTCGTCACCTGCCCCGTGTCTGTGAAGCAGGCAGGCTGGGGTGTCCTAGTTCCATGGAGACGCGAGTGCCGCTGGAGTGGCTGTGTCTACGTTGGCGTTTCTCTGTTCTTATTTTAACGGAGAGCACATGCCTGGCTTCTCTAAAGGATAAGCCCGCCCGCGCTGCACGGGCATCCAAGTGCGATTAAGCGGTTAGCGCGCCGGTCGTAACCCCCGGCCAGGACCCGGGGAGGCAGAGGCAGCCTCTGGAACAGACCGGCCCGGTGTCCTGGCCAGCGAATTGCTGTTTATTCTCACCCGGTGCCTGAGGGGCCAGAGCGAGGAGGTGTGATGCGTGGCCATGGCTTTCGTGCGTGAGAAGGCGTTGTCGGGGGCATATCTGCTTGCTCTTTGCATTGGGTGCAGCTCAGGACATCTGTCCCCACGTCTCCCCTGACAGAGAGACGCCGAATCACGCCTTTTGCTTAAATTGGCAGGTAACCAATGTTTAAAAAAAATTCCTAAGTCTGTTATATCTTGGATCTCCAAATTCAGTGCCTCTGTTAGCAGTGACCAGGAGGAACGGTAACCGAGCCTCTGAAAGGTGCGTCTTTCCTTAGGATTCTCTCGTCCAGCCAGCCTAAGTCCTGGCTTCTAAGCCAAGTCCTGGGAGCCACAGGGCTACTGATGGGCTGCTCCCTATCTTCTTACAGCCCTGGGGTCCAAACACCCCAACCACAAGGCTCATCACTGTGTGACTGTGCCTCCCACCCCCTGTGCCTCTGGGAAGATCTCACGTTCTTAGGCAAAAGCTAAAAATACACCCACCAGGGCCGGGAAGGGAGCCTGAGCTAAAGAGTGGACAAGGGAAGCCTTGGCTGGGTTTCCTGATGTTATTTATGTCTTCGTTCGAAAAGGAAGCGTGACGGACAGACGGGCTGCTCCGCACTGACCCAGAGCAGAGTTGTGTGGTAGCGGAGGGGGGCGGGGGGAGCTGGCGTCCAGCCCTGCCCGTGTACCATGTGCCGAGTGGGTCCTCGGGGTCCTGACCTCAGTCTGCACATCTGTAAAATGGGCTTGTTGGACCAGATCCGTGCGGGCTCCTCCCAGCCCTGAACGGAGACCAGCTCTGCCCCAGTTAGAGCCTGGCTGTAGCTATAGGGTCTTTCTTGGTCTCAGCCCGCAGTCAAGGGCCTTTCCTCTGTGGTCCGGGCTGATGGCTGAGTCACGGAGGCCCGGAGTGGCCGTGTTCATTGGAGCTGGGGCTGTAGACACGTTGAAAGGTGCTGCCTCTGCCCTCGGCCCCGGCTCTGCCCTGTCAGAGAGCACACGGGGCTCTGAGTGCTGACCTGTCGGTCTTGCTCCAGATCCGGTCTGAGAGAGGATGGGTTACCTGTCCTGTTTCCCTGATCTGTCCCCAATACCAAGTGCCGTGCCAAGCATCTATTACAATAGCTGAACGCTTGCTGGATATATGGGTGAAGATGGGTGGGGATGGATGGGTGGGGATGGATGGGTGGAATGGATGGGTGGGGATGGGTGAAGGATGGATGGATGGGTGGGGATGGGTAAAGGATGGATGGATGGGTGGGGATGGGTAAAGGATGGATGGATATCCAGATGGGTGGGGATGGATGGGTGGGGATGGATGGGTGGGTAGACAATGCTTCTTGCTTGTAGAGCCAGCTCATTTGTGACATCTGACAGAGTCTGCATTTTAGTCTAAGATACTTGCCTTGTCCTAATAGTCCCTTATTCACTGGGAGTGGAACTTTCAAAGGGTTCTGATTGACTTTTCTTTCTGTATTCTATGGCTTTTCTCTTAAAAAAACCACACGCAGAGAAAAGCTCCCCGGGAAGGACTGAGGGGAGGCGGCTGTGGGGAGGGGCTGGGGGGGTGGGCGTGCCGGACCCCGAGCCCGAGACGGGAGTCCCTGGAGCTGGACTGGAGCCCGAGACGGGTGTCCCAGGAGCCCTCCGAGAGCCGAGAACTGGCCCGTGGGGCTTCCCACCAGAGTCGATGCCAACTGCACAAATTCCTAATGAGGATCAGCTCCCAGAATCCTCCCTCCCTGATGGAAATCACCTCACCGTTCTCCGCGGGCCCTTACGTGCCACGGAGCTGTGCACGGCGAGCAGCGTTAACCAGCCTGGAGTCGGGAGGCTGGTGCCGGTGGAGGTCTTGGCACGTCCTGGAGGGACGAGCCGCGGGAGGCACGCGCAGTGCCGCCTGGGTCACCGTCTTGTCCAGACTGAGGTCCTTTTAAAAAATATATATATATTTTTTATTGATGTCCGAGAGGAAGAGAGAGAGAGAGACATCCATAATGAGAGCGAGTCACGGCTCGGCTGCCTCCTGCACGCCCCCCACTGGGGATGGAGCCCGCAACCCGGGCCTGTGCCCTGACCGGGAACCGAACCCTGACCTCCTGGTTCATAGGTCGAGGTTCAACCCCTGAGTCACCCCGAGGTCCTTGGTGTGTGTGTGTGTGTGTGTCACTGTGGCAGGGGGTGGGGCTCAGCCTCCACTCCCTGGAGACCAGCCTGCCAGCGTGGGGACCCGCTCGCACCCCCACGGCCGTGTGAGGGGAAGGCATCGGCCCGGGAGGCCCTGGCTCAGGCTGCTCAGGGGCCCCGTCACTCGGCGCTGCTCACCGGCCCCATCTCCGTTCCCAGGGGAGGCCAGCGCGTCCACCATGTGGGATAACAACGCCTGGACCTTCTTCTACGACAACAGCACGGACGGCGAGCCGCCCTTCCTGACGCAGGACTTCATCCACGCCGTCCAGCCGGACGCCAGGCTCATCGTCATGCTCAGGGACCCCGTGGAGAGGTGGGCGCTCTGTCGTGTTTAACGGCGTTGCTCTGGGAGAGGATGGGAGAGGGAGGCATATCCGTGATGAGGGAGAGTCGCTGATGGGCCGCCTGCTGCCCTCCCCTCCTGGGGATCGAGCCCGCCCCCCGGGCCTGCGCCCTGACCGGGAATCGAACCCGGACCTCCTGGCGCCTAGGTCGATGCTCAACCAGTGAGTCACCCCCGCGGGGGAGAGGTGAGCCGTTCCGGTTTCCTGTCCGGGCGGGGGTGGGGAGGTGACGAGGCGGATTGAAAGAATCGTCTTTCTTCTCGTCACAGCGTAGATTGTGCCTCTTGGAAAAAAGTAAACCAGCTGGGCTTGCAATGTCAGCGGTATTTCTTACGTAAATATTCTCCGGGGTGATCCTCTGCGTCTCAGCAGTTGTGATGGTTTCTTGGCCACTCGGGCGGGCCTGCGGCGGGCTGGCCTGGACCCGGCTGCTCTGCGGGCACCGCCAGGAAGTGAGAAACGCCCCTGGAATCTGGGGGGCTAACGCCTGGGGTCCCCATCTCCGGACCTGACTGAGGCCTGTCCGGTCGGCGCTGGGTGTGTGGCTCTGGCTTTTCTGTGAGACCAGAGGGAAGGAGGAGGCTGGACGGGGTGGCTGTGGCGTGAAGGGCAGACGTGGACGAGGCCAAACCCGCACCCTCTGCACCGCCGGGGGGGGGGGGGGGGCGGGGGGAGCGCGTGGCCGGGCCAGTGCAGCCCAGCAGCTCCAGGGCCTGGGGTCCTCACGGAGCGCCACAGGCCACGCCCAACCCGAACGCCCCACCCGCCAGGCGCTGAGGACGCGGCCGGGCCGCTGTCTTCCTTTCCTTGCGCTGGTTACCGCGTCACGGGTGGAATTGAGCGTCCAGGCCCGAGCCCGGTCGTGGGACGTGATCTTGCTGGGACTGGGGTCTTGGTGGAGGTCCTGCGTAAGGAGGTCACACTGGATTCGTGGGGCCCCCGATCCGTGACTGGCGCCCTGGAGAGGAGGAGAGGACATGGAGCGCACGGGAAGGAAGGCGGCGGCCATGGGGCCAGGCTCGGGAGATGCGGGAGCTGGGAGGCGCGGCTGGACTGTCCCGGAGCCTCCAGGGGCACTGACCCGCCCGCACCCGCTTCCCCTGCGGATCTCGAGCCGGGAGGACCCGCTCCCGAGGGGTGAGGCAGCGTGTGTGGTCATCTGTGAATGTGGCCCTCGGACACCAGCTCAGCCCGGGTCCCTCCGAGGATGCCACATGCCCCACGTCCTTGCCCGCAACCAGACATGTCATCCTGGAGACTTTAGGAAGCACCTTGGAAACTGTCTTAAAACCCCCGGTGGGTCCTATGCAGGGGATGCAGCGTGGCCGTGGGTGTCTGTCCGGGTGAATGCAGCGTGGCCGTGGGTGTCTGTCCGGGTGAATGCAGCGTGGCCGTGGGTGCCTGTGCAGGGGATGCAGTGTGGCCGTGGGTACCTGTGCACGTGATGCAGCGTGGCCGTGGGTGCCTGTCCAGCTCCTACCTGGAGGGCCTTCCAGCTCATGATGGCTGCTGCTTTGTCCCTGGGGGAGACGAGCGGGGGGAGGGGGACGTGGTCCTTCCAGAAGCAGTAGGTCAGGGAGTCCCCCCCAACACACACATGCAACCCCACTGCCTCCCAGGAGTGCGGGGTCCCGGGACCGGGCTTGGGAACGGAGCTGAAGAGCGTGGACCAGCTCCGCACCGCTCAGCCCCAGCCGCCTCTAAAATAGCGTGGCACAGAAGGCTGGAATGTGTTGGACTTTATTTGGAATGGCTGTTGGAAACGGGCCTGGCCAGATGGGACACCCATCTGCTTGGGATGGTTTAAGAGCAAGAAAGTGAGCTGGCTCTGCAGGAGGGGGCTTGCCACCCCCACACCCGGGGCTGCCTGGGTGTCTGGGTCCCTGACCCACGCTTGGCCCCAGGCCTTGTCCCCTGCAGCCTTGGGGTCGTGCTGCCCGGCAGCTCACGTCCTGCAGGACAGCCCAGCTGAGACATCTGCCCTTGAATCAAGCCTGTCTTTCTTCCTGAACCTTCCGTGGACCGGCCAGTCCCCCAGGAACCCGGGCAGACCTCTCGGCTCAGGACAGCGTTCCTGCCTCGGAAGCAGGCGCCTTCCTGCCGGCTCCCTTCTCTGGCTGCAGCAGCTCAGACAAGTGTCCCCAGGCGTCCTGGCCTGCCGGGGGCGGGGTGGGGGGGCCCGAGCGACACCCTCCCACATTCTCAGTGCCTTCCCTCTGTTAATGCATCCCCGAGGTTGCATCCGTGTGCCTGCGGCTCTGTGATGATTTGTTACGAGTGTATGTCCGCTGAACGTCTCCTGCATTTTCCCTGCTTCACCCTGCAGAGTTGGTTTTAAAGACAACACGGCGCCGTTTGGGGGGGTCCCTTCACATTGGATCTTTTTAACGTGGGTGTTTTTTTTTTAAATTGCAGAGAGGAAGGGAGAGGGAGAGAGAGAGAAACCTCAATGGGGAGAGAGAAACATGGATCGGCTGCCTCCTGCACCTTGCTGGGGTGGAGCCCACAACCTAGGCATGTGCCCTGACTGGGCATCGAACTGGCTGGGCTGGGTGCTTATCCTTGATACGCTTGCTGGCCTCGACATTTTCTGAGCAGTTTTAACCCAGCAAGTGGCTCTCCCCCTCCAGCGGGGTGAGAGGGAGGGGACACATGAAGGGAAGTAGGGCCCGCCGGCGTGGCTCAGTGGTTTGAGCATCGACCTAGGAACACGGAGGTCAGGGTTCGATTCCCGGTCAGGGCACATGCTGGGCTGTGGGCTTGATCTCCAGTGTGGGGCGTGCAAGAGGCAGCTGATGGATGATTCTCTCTCAGCGCGGATGTTTCTCTCCCTCCCTCTCCGACATCCATAAGAACCTATTTTTTTAAAAAGGAAAGCAGAAGAAGGGCTCACCTGCAGGAACCGAGAGACGGTAGCGTTTTCAGGAATAACCCCAGGGTCAGTGTGCGTGGCTCCCCTGGTCCCCGGACGGCGACGCCCGCTCTGGGCGCTGAACCGCGTCCCCTCGTTTCCAGGCTGTACTCGGACTACCTGTACTTCGCGAGCTCCAATAAGTCGGCGGAGGACTTCCACGAGAAGGTGACGGAGGCGCTGCAGCTGTTCGCGACCTGCCTGCTGGACTCCTCGCTGCGCGCCTGCGTCTACAACAACAGCCTCAACAACGCCATGCCGGTGCGTGCGCCCGAGCCTGGCCCGCGGGGACCCCCCCTCCCCCGTCTCTCCCCCCACCCCCCCACCCCCGCTGCTGGTGCGGGCGGTGTCGGGGATTTCAGCATAAACACGGGAGGCAGGGTTTTTGTGTGTGTGCGCGCGTGCAGGCGCGTGTATGTGTGCGCGCGCATGTGTGTGTATGTGTGTGCATGCATGTGTACGTGCGTGTGTATATGTGTGTGCGTGTATGTGTACGTGTGTGTGTGTGTGTGTGTGTTTAATGGATTTCAGAGCGGAAGGGAGCAGGAGAGAGAGATGCTGCTTTTCCAGGCTGCTGGAAGGCTTAGGAGTGGCAGTTCACCCATTGGCGGGGCCGTCACGTAGGCCGACGAAAGGCCGATTCGAGGCCGATTCGTGTGAGAAAGACAAACAGAAGTTGGTGAGCTCGTTGACGGCACATCCACAGGGGAGCGCCCAGTGGCCAGTCACTCAGGGGTGGTTATAAGTCCGCCTTGTAAAGCCACTTCACAAAAGGGCAGTGCGTTTGCCACAGGACAAAGCAAGCTGGGTGTGCCTGTCACCTGTCGTTACTTTAATTTTTATTTACTGATTTGAGAGAGCGAGAGAGAGAGAGAGAGAGAGAGAGAGAGAGAGAGAGAGAGAGGGAGAAACATCGATTTGTTGTTCCACGTATTTATGCATTTATTAGTTGCTTCTCGTATGCACCCTGACCGGGAATCGAACCGGCAACCTTGGTGTGTAGGGATGCCACACGAACCACTGGGCGGCCTGGCCAGGGCTCGCCTGTCCTTAATGCCTCCTGGAGGCAGGATGCCCGCAGCCACTTCCTCCCACAGCGAGGACAGGGCGTGCCCTCCCTCCAGCTTCCCCGTTGGCACTGCAGCTGTGAACGAAACCATGCGGAGGCTGGGTGACAAGTTCATGGGTGTGGCCACCGGTCTCCGTGTTTGTGCAGCTGGACGTTTCGAAAGCCCGTCCCTGGGAGGGGAAGGGATGCAGGCTTTACAAGGCGGACTCGTAACCACCGCTGAGTTACTGAACTGGCACCATCCTGCTTCCTCCAGGGCACCCTCTTGCTCAGTCCTCCCAGGTGCCCTGAGATCCAACCCACCTTATGGGGAAGGCACGGGGGCTCCTGAGGGTCCCTGGCACCCAGAGCCGCGTGGCTAGTCACCGGCAGGCTCGGGGTGCAGCGCCAGGGCCCACAGCCTTGAACCTCAGGAGATGGGGCCCCGGAGGGCAGAGATCTGAATCAGCAGGAGGCAGGTGCTTTTTATTGTTTTAAGTATGTTTTTATTGATTTTAGAGAGAGGGGAAAGGAGAGGGAGAGAGGGCAATATTGATCAGTTGCCTCCCATCCTCACCCCAACCAGAGATTGAACCCACACCCTGCACGTGCCCTGACCAGGAATCGTGCCGTGAAGCCGCCCACAGGGTCGTCACGAGGATTAAGTGCCCCCCTAAGTGGGAGTCTTGCAAGAATGCGTGGTGTGCCCAGCGGGTGTGGCTCAGTGGTTGAGCGTCGACCTATGCACCAGGAGGTCATGGGTTTGATTCCCGGTCAGGGCACAGGCCTGGGTTGCAGGCTTGATCCCCAGTAGGGGCCGTGCAGGAGGCAGTTGATCTGAAATAAAAATATATCTAAAGAAAAGAAATAAAAGAACATACTACATATATCTAAAATATAATGCGCGGCATTTAAAATCCAGCGTCTGAGGTCGCTTGCTCGCTAGGCCCTCTTGGGGTTTGGCCCCTGACAGCGTGCACCCAGGCGGCGCCGGGCTGGGAGCTGCCCTGGAACAGGCCGCCTTCCTCCCATCCAGGTGCGGCTGCAGGTGGGGCTGTACGCCGTGTACCTCCTGGACTGGCTCGCCGTGTTTGACAGGGAGCAGCTCCTCGTCCTGCGCCTGGAGGACCACGCGTCCGATGTCAAGTCCACCATGCGGAGGGTCTGCCAGTTCCTCAGCCTTGGTACGGAGGTCGAAGGTCTCTGGAGCTTGTGGGCAGGGATGGGCAGGATGGGTAGGGCTGGGAGGGATAGGCAGGGCCGGGCAGGGATGGGCAGGGCCGGGCAGGGATGGGCAGGGCCAGGCAGGGATGGGCAGGGCCGGGAGGGATGGGCAGGGATGGGCTGGGATGGGCTGAGCTGGGAGGCCATTTGGCACCAGCTGTGCATGGTGTGGGGCAGGGTCCCAGGGAGGGACAGGGGTCCCCTGGAGGGAGAGAGCTGCAGCCTGTTCCCCAGGAAGTGGCGAACGGGTGGGCGTCTCAGCAGGTGCATGGGTGGGTGATGGGAGTCCCACTGCCGAAGGGTGCAGGGAAGGCTCTGTCTCCGCAGGAAGCGGCGGGAGGCCTGCCCCTCCCGGCGCCCCGGCAGCCCCTCAGCCTCTGTTCCCTGCACTCCAGGGCCGCTGAGCGAGAAGCAGGAGGCCCTGATGACCAGGAGCCCCGCCTCCAACGCCCGGCGCCCCGAGGACCGCAGCCTGGGGCCCATGTGGCCGCTCACCCAGCAGCTCCTGCGGGACTTCTACGGGCCCTTCAACGCCCGGCTGGCGCAGGTCCTCGCCGACGAGGCGTTCGCCTGGAGGAAGACGTGAGGCCGGTCGCGCCCGGGCGCGGGCGCAGCGTGGCGGTGATTGCAGACCTCTCCCCGCACGGGAGCCAGGGACTCAGAGCGCGAGGAGCCCCACGTCCGAGGCTCCTGCCCCGGGCACCGGTCTGGGGGACCTGCCGAGTCCTTTACGATGTCACAGCCGGCCATCGGCCCCTCACGAGGCTCCTCCCCCTGAGGCCACCGGAGGCCCCACCCTGTGGCCTGCAGTCCCCCTCGAGGCCAGGGTCTGCCTGGAGGTCACCCCACGGGGCCTGCCGGGACCCACAGGTCTCATTGGGCTCTGACACACTCTGTGGGCCGCTGACTCCCCCGGGGTGGAGATGCTTTGTTTTGTCCCTTTTGCTCCGAAGTCAACCCCCGGCCTCTTCAGACACAAACCCGCTGGGGGCAGAGGGGGGGCTCCCAGTCAGATGGAGAGCTCTCACGGCCGGCTCTCCCCTCTGCAGGGGTTTGCTCAGAGCTTGTTCCGTGTGTAACTGCAGCAGAACCCGGTCGGGATGGCAGGGAGACTGGCTGTGGCTGAGCAGCGTCGGGGGCCGCACACCCATGGGGATTAGGAGCGGGGCCTGGGCTGCACTTTAGTTCTGGCTGCTGGGGCCCGAGGGGGCGGGCTGGGGGCGGGCTGGGCTCTCAGTTCTGGCCGCCATGGGCTCTCCGTTGCTCATCTGCTCTGCCGGGTGTGTCCCGAGGCCCCGGCTCAGCTCACAGGCAATAAGACACCCCGTCCTGATGCAGAAACTCAGGGCGTGAGCCCCACGGGCCGAGCGTGGAGCGCTGGGATCCCCAGGAGAACCTGCTGGGCCTCCCGCAGCCTGCTGTGCCCGTGGGCGGGCTGAAGGCCTCGTCGCTTCTTGGAGGCGATGGGGAAGGATCGAGGGGGGCCCTGAGCCCACTGGGCACCCGCCTGAGGACTCAGTGAAGCTTCGTGCTCGAGTGCCGTCGGGAGGCTCCCTGTGGCCCAGACCGGAGCTCTCTGAGGTCTCGGACGCCGAGTCGGAGGGCGTCAGCACCCCACGTCCACCTGGCAGGCCTCCACACCTCCCCACCATCATCGCTGCAGTGTGAGGAGGAGCTCAGCCTCCAGCCGGCGCCGTCTTCCTGCCGTGGGAGCGCGCAGCCCGTGGGAGGAGCGCAGCGTCTCGGGGCCCCGCGGTCTGGCTGTTCCTGCCACGGAGGGGCTGTGTCCTGACACCCGCTTCCAGGGACAGTCCCCGCCTTTCTCTCGCAGCTGCGGGAGGTCTGGCCCCAGCACAGCGGGCGGCAGGGACGGCAGTGTGTGTGTATTTATTTGCAGCACACGAGTGTGCATGCCTGTGTGCATGCGTGTGTGCACGGGTGCATGTTAGGAGTGGGTTCCCTCCGGTTCTGCGGCTGACGCGGCTCCCGGCTCCCCGCTCTGGACACAGCGCTCCTGGGACTCACGTCTCTGCCCACGGACTTTCCACGTTCACTGGGATCCTGCTCTTCCGCCCAGCCGTAGCCACGGACTTGTCTCACGCCCTCCTCTGCATGTGATCGCGTGCAGCCCAATTCTGCTTCTCACAGAAGCACACGCCGGTGTTCCCAGTGCCGCTGGTTCATTGTGCCGGCCCTTTTCTACGCCAGGCCCGTCCGTCTGTGCCTGCCGTGCCACGCCGACGCCGTGTCTGCCAGGGCCTCCCCTGAGGGCAGGCCTTTGCTCTCTGCTTCGAGGCCTGTTCTTGGTGACGGCCCAGGTGCCGTGCTGAGTGGTGGCCCTGGAGCCCTCCCCCCAAACCAAAGCGAAACGGGGCGTGCCTCCCCACCTGGCACCGCACTGCCTGTGCCCCGCAAAGCGGCGTGCGGGGCCCTGCGCATCGTCCTCCCTGCGTCCCGTGCGCTGTCGAGGGAGCCACGTGATGCTGTACTTCCTACCGGAATTAAACGTGGGCCCAGACGGGGACCGGAAGCACAGGCTCTTCCTTGCTGTGCGGAGCCTCGGGGTTCTCTGGTGTCTGCGTGTGTGACTGTGCTGCTGGGGAGGTCAGAGGTCAGCCTCCCCTGCCTGCTCCCTAGGGGGACCGCAGAGGGAGGCAGGATCCCAGAGAGAGGGGTCGGGTGTGACTGGGGGCTCTGGGGCCTGTGGGGTGAGCTGGGGGTGAGGCCCTGCCCTGACCCCAGACGGGCCCAGTGCTGGGTTCAAAGGTTGAATGACCCCAGGCCCTCCGCTCCCCACAGGCTGCTCCCCGGTCCCCGCCGCCTGCCTGGCTCCGTGGCTGTGAGTCTGAGACCCGTGTCCCTGTGGACACTCAGGTCCTGGGGGTTGTCTCAAGTGTGGGGTTTGGAAGGCCAGGCCATCTGGGGGCGGTGGGCACTCTGGTTGGTCCCCCAGTTCTGGAGAGACCATTTTTGGGGAGCCTCTCTGCCCAGCGCTGCCCCCATGGGGTATGTTGGGGGGAGGGGGCTGGTGAGTCCAGACCTGGAAGTGAGGGGACCCCATCTCTTGACAACAGAGCCAGGAGCAGCTTTGCCAGCAGAGGATGTGTCTAAGCAGAAGGGGGTGGACGGGGACAGACAGGCGGGTGGGTCTTGAGGGCTGATTGAGGAGACCCTTTCCCTCCGTGTGGCCCCCACTCAGGAGCCAGCTCTCGGAACATTCTGCTGAGGCCCATGCGTCTAATGTCAGTCTCCCTCGGAGTGGCCTCTCTCCAGATGACCCCATGGGGGCCCCAGGCCAAGGCCGGCTCCTGGAGGCACCTCGGGCCTCATCCCACAGGGACAGAGGCGTGTGGGCGGTGTGGCGGGTGCAGAAATCCACCCTGTGGGCGGCTTGGCCTGTGGGTGGGCAGAGCCTGGTCTTTCCCAGAACCTCGCCCACAGGGCTCCCTGGGGAGTAGCAGGGCCAGCGGTTCCTGGGAGGAGGGGCAGGGGTCCTGGGGGGAGGGGAGGGGCGTCCTGGGGGAGGGACAGCAGTCGGCCTGAGGAGCTGCTGCGTGTCCTGTGGCTGCTGTAACAAGTCACCCCAAACCGAGTGGCTTAAACAAGTGTGTCCCCTCCTAGTTCCGGGGTCAGAGCCCAGCGCCAGCCTCACGGGCTGTCGGTGTGCGGGCACCGCCTGCAGTGCAGCATCTTCCGATCTCCCCCCGCCCCGCCCCGTGTAAGGACCCTTGGCTGCTCTGGGCCTGCAGCCTCGGGGGGCCCCCTTCCGGTCCCAGGATGCGGCTCAAGCGAGGGACATCGTGCAGGGCCCAGGGCCGGGCGTGCACACCTCCCGCGGCCGCTACTCAGCCAATCACGGGAGGGCGGTCCAGTGAGCTGGCCGCCGGTCCCGGGAAGGATGGGTGCCCTGGCCTGTCCCGTGGCTGTGCCCTGTGGGGCCCACGCCGGGCAGAGTGGACAGGCAGCTTCGGCCACGCCTGCCCTGAGATGGAGCGCCTTCCTGGCCGCGCGGGTGCCACCACTGAAGGGGGGGCGGGGTGGGGTGAGCGGGAAAGGCCCGCCTGCCTCCGGATCCTTCGCCAGGCGAGCCCGGTGCCCCCGCATTCCTCCTGGGCTGTTTCTGCAGCCAGGGCGGCCGCGCCTTGCAGCCTGGCCTTTGCTGTGTGTGCGTTTAAGGGTGTGCTCAGCCCCCGGGTCCCGCCTCAGCCTCTGGGCCGCGCTGAGGTCTGAGGTCCAGGGCTGGTGAGTCAGGCGTCCCGGGGAGCAGCTTGCGAAAGCTGCACAACCAGAATGTTCCCTGCCCCCGAGAGCTCAGGGCGGTGGCTGGGGAAGGCTGACCCCGACCTCACGCTCACGGGTTGTGCCTGACGGTCCCAGGCTGGGCCCGGCCGCAGGGCCCCGCTCTGACCTGTGCACCCCCCCCCCCGCCCCTCCACCCTCGGGTGCACCCCTGCTCCTCCCTGTGGCCCTCTGCACGTCGGCATGGTCAGCTCGGGCCATCCCCTCAGCGGCGGGTGCCCGCGCCTGGGCTCAGCCTGGCCCGAGGGCTCCCAGGGGACACGGCCCGGCTAGGAGACGCGGAGGCCACATGTGCGGCTCTGGCAGCGCGTTCTGCAATGCACTTTGCACAGGCCCTGGGCCAGGCGTGGGGGTGGGGGGTGCGGTGGGTTCGGGTCCGGGCTGGTTCCTGCACCCGGTGTTTATGGGGAGGCCGTGGGGGGCGGTCACAGGCAGGCACTCAGCTCGGAGCTGCTGTCCACGAGGGGCAGGCCGGGCCGGGCCGGGCCCACGCTCTCAAAGCGCCTGGAATGACCGAGCACACTGGGCAAGTTGGGGGAGTGGGAAGCCCTCCGGCACCCCGTGGGTGCTTAGACATTTTGTCTTTACTTAAAGCATTTCAAGGTCAGCTACGCATTTGTTTAGAGGAAAGGGCCAGAGCCACCTTCTCTCTGAGCGTGCGTCGGCAGGGGGCCATTCTGGGAAACCTCCAGGTCACCTGCAGGTCATCTCCTGGGCCCAGACCGCACTGTGATGCGTCAGCGCTGGCTTCCGGCTTTGGTTCCCTGACGGGCAGGAGCAGGAGGCCGCCGGCAGAGCCCGCCTTCCGTGGGCCGTGCCCCCAAGTGTCTCCTTCCTGAGCCGGGACTCCCAAGGCGTGCTTTCCGCCTGCTCTGCAGAGAGCCGCTCACTAGTTTGCATCGGCGCTTGCCAAGGCGGGTCGGGGGATGCTGGGGACCCCCGAGATCTTCGAGAAGAGGAACCTCCACCCTCTGCACCCCCCCCCCTCCGCGCATGTGTAGGACACCCGGTTCCAGCGTCCCCCGCCACTCCGGCCGCCCGTGGGCGGTGTGCCTGTGCCTGCATCTCTCGCCTTTAGTTTCCCACGTGGCACCTGTCGTTGATGTCAACATGAGGGAAGCTCTGGGGGATCCTCCGTGATGTCTCAGCGTGGAGGGGCGTCCTCCATGGAACACATGCTGGGATCACAGGGCGGTTCCCTGTCAGACACGGCGGGCATGAGGAAGAGCATGAGGAAGACAGGACGACAACGATGGGTTTATTGTGAATGCAAGACCGTCCCCAGGGCCGTCTGCGGGGCAGCCGAGAGCATGCCCTGGACATCGTCCGGACGTGGGGCGGACAGGAGGCCACCTGCGGTGCCAGCCAGTCACTGGGCAGCTGCAGAGCGCCAGGCCCCGGGCTGAGGGCCCACCGCCATCTCAGGAAGGGGTTCTGTCTGTTCTGGTTTTACCATTATCCAGGTGGGGAAACTGAGGCTCAGGGGGCCAAATAGGGAGCCCAAGCCCGCCCCCCCAGCTACGGAGACCAGAGCTGGGCCTCGATCCAGGTCTGTGGTCTCCAGGGCCTGAGTCCTCAGGCCTCACTCTTCTCTGACCGCTGAGTCCTGAAGCCCGAGCTTCCAGGAGGCGGGTGGGGGGAGAGGGGGCCCGAGCCTCAGGCAGAGCTGGTGGGCGGGCGGGAGGCCGATCAGACGCTGGGGGCGGAGGTCAGGGCCAGGCAGCATCTTCCAGGCGGTTCCTGGTCTCAGCAGCCCGACATCCCCTGCGTCCCGTTAGGCGCCCTGCGTTTTGAGGGCTGCTGGGCCCAGCCCCCTGGTGCCTGCGCCACCGCCTCACCGCCTCCATCCTGCACCCCTGGGAGGCAGGGAGCGCAGCAGATGGGGGCCGCTGCCCTTGCAGGAGCCCTGACTCTGGGAGGCTGAGCAGGTGGCCCTGGGCTCTGTGGACCCCCCCTCCCTCACGCCGAGGCTTCCTCAGGAGCCCTGGCAGCCGGTTCTGGGGTCCGTCAGGGGCCCCGTGGCCAGCAGCTCTGCGGCCGAGGCATGAGGAGTGGCTGCCTGCCTCCTCCGGGCTGGCCTCCAGAACTCAGAGGGGCACAGCCTGGCCCCACAGTTGCCATGGAGACTGCTTGTTTACTCCCACCTCCACATGAGCTCATGTGGAGAACTGCCACTTTCTGCACTTTCACCGTGATGGAATTCAGGAACATCCCAAAGCCAAGGAGGCCCCGCTCCAAGGGCGGCCTGCCGGGAGCTCAGGCGCGGGCGGACGTCTGCGTCTGGCCCCGCATTTCCTGCGTCCCCTCAGCGGGCGCCGATGCTCTGCAGTTTCGGCCTCCCTGCCTTTGCCCAGGCCGCCACTCCACCCGGAATCCAACCGTATCAGCTTCTTACTCCACCCAAGGCCAAGTTCAAGTGCTGCCTCCTCCAGGGTGGCCTCCTGGACTCCACCCTCCTCTCCCCTCCTGACCTACACCAGATCTCTCCCCTTTCTTAGTCCCTCTCCACCTACTGTGGCCTTGGCCTGCGCGTGCGTGTGCGTGTGCGTGTGCGTGTGTGTGTGTGTGTGTGTGTGTGTGTGTGTTCCCATCTCCCATCTAGACAGCAAATTCTGGAGATGCCCACCCCCAGGTCCCCAGGTCCACCAGGGGCCGTTGCCAACGCCGGCACTGCCACCCATTAACATTTCACCTTTGGTGTTTCAGCTCCAGCCAAGGAAACAGCCCCCAGTCTGGGGGAGGGAAGGGAAGGGCACTAGCCCAGGGCCAGAGGGGAGCTCACTTATATAGACAGAAGGCCCCACCCCTCATCCCTGATTGGTCCATCCTCATGCAAATGAGGACTTCAAATCCTCGCAGTTTGATTGGCCCAAAACTCACTGTCCTGATTGGTCAGAATGGAGCCTATCTGATTGGTTGGTGGAGAGGTTGATGGGGGAGATGCAGCTGAGTAGCTCCCATTGGACAGGGGCGTCTCAGTCGTGCTGATGGAAGGAGGAGTCCAGGAAGTCCTGCAAAAGGGCCGCTCAGGGGCGGGAACTCAGGCGGCCAGCGTTCAGGGCGGGCGTCCCCCTGCAGCGCGGTTTGCAAGGCCCGTGTGTAGAAATGGCTGCTAGGCTCGGTGTTTTTTTTGTTTTGTTTTTTTTCCCTGTTTGTTTGCTTTTTTTTGGTTTTTGAGCCCAGTTGGTCCCCAGGAGCCCTTCTTGGCATTATCGCCTTTCTGGATGCTCCGACGGGAAGGGCGGGCCGAGGGTGCCTGGAGAGACCTGAACTGGGAGCCAGGCTGCTGGAGGACATGGGCACCACATTGAACTTCTCTGAGCCTCAGTTTCCCCAGCTACTGGCCAGGGTGGGGCCTGGGGGATTTCGAGGACCCTCTCGGACCTGCTCGTCTTTTGATGCCTTTTGAAAACCTGTCCCTTCCCCGAAGCTGCGTACCTTCCTGAGGCGGTTCACAGGGGAAATGAGCGAAGGGGTCTCCAGGAGCACGAGGCACCCAAACGCAGCCCTATGCTATGCTGCCCTCGTGTGGCCCCCGTGGGCACTGCAGGCAGGACGCCCGCCAATGGTCGGCAAACCGCGGCTCCCGCCGCTCTGTTGACTAATGAGTTTGCCAACCCCAACCAGAGGGTCACCATAGAGGATGCCCATCGCCCATCTGACTGCCCGCTGGACTTCCTGTCTCCCCGCCCACCTCCCACTGAGCCAGGGAGCTCCCGGGGACCAAGGGTGACCCCAATCAGAGGGCGCCCAAGGATGGAAGGACTGAGGCCTCCGCTCAGCCAATCAGCAGCGTTGATCTGAAGGTGCTGTGATGTGCGGGGGAGGGGTGGTGTGGCAGCCCTCCGAAGTGCACCCCCCCCGCTTTTTGGTCTGCAGGCTCAGCCCACCCCTGCCTCAGGGAGCCGGCCCGCAGGCCAGGCACCGTCATGGCCATAGTGCCCCCCGGGGAGAGGGAGGCTCCGGCCTGCGGATTGCTGGACATTCATTAATAATTTAAAGTAACGTACAAACGAGTGAGCACCTTCCCGGGGAGATAGGCAGCTGCCTCCTCCTTCGCCCTGCGGAGAGCGCCCCAGACTCTGGGGTGGATGGCCTGCAAGCAGGCGGCGTGGCCTCCACCAGGGGGCGCTCCTCCCCGGGGTGAGGAGCCCTGCCCTGCGCCTGCTCCCTGCCAGGGGTGGGCGGTGAAATTCAGAGCAAAAGGGAAATTTTCTGTCACCTCCAGTGTATTTATTTACAGTCACGAGTATTTATCTACATTCATGTGTATTTATCTACATTCTCGTGTATTTATCTACATTCACGTGTATTTATCTACATTCACATGTATTTATCTACATTCTCGTGTATTTACATTCACGTGTATTTATCTACATTCACGTGTATTTATCTACATTCTCGTGTATTTACATTCACGTGTATTTATTTACAATCACGAGTATTTATCTACATTCACGTGTATTTATCTACATTCACATGTATTTATCTACATTCTCGTGTATTTACATTCACGTGTATTTATTTACAATCACGAGTATTTATCTACATTCACGTGTATTTATCTACATTCACATGTATTTACATTCACGTGTATTTATTTACAATCACGAGTATTTACATTCACGTGTATTTATCTACATTCACATGTATTTATCTACATTCACATGTATTTACATTCACGTGTATTTATTTACAATCACGAGTATTTATCTACATTCACGTGTATTTATCTACATTCATGTGTATTTACATTCACGTGTATTTATTTACAATCACGAGTATTTATCTACATTCATGTGTATTTATCTACATTCTCGTGTATTTATCTACATTCACGTGTATTTATCTACATTCACATGTATTTACATTCACGTGTATTTATTTACATTCACATGTATTTATTTACAATCACGAGTATTTATCTACAATCACGAGTATTTATCTACATTCTCGTGTATCTACATTCACATGTATGTATTTATATTTATATGTATTTACGTTTACATGTATTTATTTACGTTTAATGTATTTATTTGCATTCCCATGTATTTTTTTACATTCCCGTGGATTCACATGTATTGATTTGCATCTCCACGGTTCCTGTGTGCTCTCAGCACATCCCAGCGTTTTCCTGACGCCCTGGCCATGGCCGGGACTGGCAGTGGCCCGGGAATTGGGGCAGGACCCACCCTCCGCCAGCCAGGCCGTGTCTTCCGCTCGCGGCCCTTCCACATGTCCCAGCGCTGAAAGGACAGCGTCAGCCCCTCCTCACAGATCAGTTCATAACCAGCCTTCCTCTGCTGCAGGGCGTGGATACACAGGTGCCCACGCGCCCCACCTCCCTGCCCACACCCCCAGGCCAGACACGGGGCCAGGGAGGAGAGAGAAGGAGTTAAACCTGTGAGTGTGCGCTTGTGTGTCTCTGTGTGAGAGTATGTGTTTGTATGTGTGAGTATGTGTCAGTGAGCATGTGTTTGTGCATGTGTTTATGTGTGTCTGCATGTGTGCGAATGTGCATGTGTCTGTCTGTGTGTGAATATGCATGTGTGGGAGAGTGTGCGCCTGTCCCTGTGTGAACAGGCATGTGTGTGAGAGTGTAAGCGTGTGTGTGTGTGTGTGTGTGTGTGTGAGTGAGACGATGCCTCTCACCCAGGCAGGGGGCTGAGCCTCAGGGGCAGGGCGGCCGCTCCTGTTCAGTAGCCTCGGAGCAGGAGCAGCATGTGTGAGCCCTGCCCCGGGCGTGGCCGCCCTGGCAGAGCCCACAGGGGCTGGCAGGTCCCATGCTGATGCCCTCGGGCGCCGGGGAGGGCCCAGTGCGGGGCCCGTGGCCTGAGCAGGACGGTGTCTGTCCTCAGGAGGGCGCTGGCCTCGGGGACGCAGGACGACAGGTAAGGAGTGAGCAGCCTGCCCCCGGGACGTGCCGCCCATGCAGGCGCGGCGTCTGTCTGTCCCACCGCCGCCCAGTTCCATTAATGGTTGAAATGTAAACGGCGACGCGGGGCAGAGGCTCCGTGGGAGCTCCGCTCGCTGGCCTCAGCTGGTGGCCATGCAGGGGGTGGAGGAGGTCACCCCTGGACGCGCAGGGAGGGGACCAGAGACTGGACGGGGCGGCTCTGGGTGGGGGGAGGGGCAGGCAGTGACGCCTGGGGTGGGGTTCGGGCCTGAGCTGAGCGGGGGGGGGGGGGGGGGGGGGGGCTGGCGCCGACACACAGGCCATTTCTGTTTCGCCTGCAGCCCGGAGGGGGCCTGTGCCACGGAGAAACGGGGTCTCCTGTGGAGGATGAGCCGGAGGCCGAGCGTCCGACAGCTGCCCGGTGACCAGAGAACGGGGTTCGGCCCCACGTTCAGTCCTAGGCTCCAGGAGGCGGAGTGTGGCCTGAAGGTCAATGGCAGCCCAGGGCAGCGGCACAGCTAGACTTTCTCCCCCAAACACGCAGGGCCCAGCGGCCGCCGGAGCCAGGCCTGGGCCTGCCGGACCAGGGCCGGGTCTTGAGAGGCGGTCAGCGGACCCTCTGACCCTCTGACCCTCTGGGACCGCCTGCGGCCAGGTGTGCAGGCCCCTGAGGCAGCGCTTTGACCCAGAGTGACCCCAGCCATGGCATTAACAGGCTGCTAGCTCCCAGGCAGCGCCATCTCCCCTGCTCCCGCCCGTGGGCTGGGCGCAGCCTGAGTCAGTGTGCGGCGCTGAGGCCCCAGGGCGCCTCCACTCGGCCTCTGGAGCCCGTCCCACCGGCAGCGCCTCGCACGGCCTGGCTTTTAGGTGGTTCATCACTCTTGTGACCCACAGACACTCGGGGGACCCTGACATGCGGCGGGGGGGGGGGGGCGCGGAGGGGAGCTCAGCCTTTACCCTCTGCACCCACCGCCTCCCCCCTCCCCACCCCCCCGCCCCAGCACGAACGGCCCCCACACCGTGTGCACGGGTCCAGCAGGGACTCATGGGCAGCGGCCCCGAGTAAAGTTCTCCATCCAATAAGGGGTCGGCCCGATGTGCGTGCGCAGCAGCCCGGCCTGTGCATGGCCCTCCCTCCGGCGATGGGAGCACGGACCTCGAAGGGGCCTGAGGGGGCTGTGAGGGCCCCGCAGTCCAGCAGAGGGCAGCCTGGCCCTGGGAATGAGCCGCAGCCGCTGAGTGTGGGAGGTGGCTTCCCAGGAAGAGGGCAAGGCTGGGAGCCTGAGTCTGCCCCTCCCAAGGCCCGCTCCCCGCTCCCCGCTCCCCGCTCCCCGCTGGGCCCCTGCTAGGACCCAGTTTGCTCCCCACAGAGAGAGAACCCTGGGAGGTCTCAGCCAGGCCCCTCCCTCCCTCCTGGCTGTGCCCCCTCTCTTCTACCACCCGGCCTGGCTGATAGGCGGAGGCCCCGTGAGAAGGCTGCCCCTCCCTGCTGTCCTCAGGGCCCGCTGGGCACTCTTTGGGCCTGTGGCTCCCAGCCAGCTCCACGCTCGGTTCCAGCGCTGGCCCTGCCTGGCACACCACCAGCCTGGCAGCTCCCGGGCTGCCACTTAGCGGCACAGGGACCTGGGCTCCCACACCTGGCTCTGTCCTCTGGAAAATGGGACCAACCCTAAACAATAAAAGCCTCACATGCAAATAGACCGGATGGCGGGCGGAATGGCCAGTCACTACGATGTGCACTGACCACCAGGGGGCAGACACACGATGCATGAGCTGCCCCCAGCCTACAGGCCCCAGGCCGGTCACCCCACAGATCAGCCCCGATCGCCCGCCCGGCCTAGGGACCCTGCCCGTGCACACGTTCCGTGCACACGTTCCGTGCACCGGGCCTCTCGTGAATTGATAGTGGAGACGTGCTTAGCAGAATACCTGGTATGTAATCTGAGGCATACATACATACATGCATGCATAGGTGATAGATGGGGAGGTGCATGACATTTTCTTAAGCTCTGGAACACTCTGGTTTTCCACTTGAAACGCTCAGTGGCCTCAATCTGCTGAGGCCGGACCCCGTCGGAACCTGGGCTGCCTGAGCCTTGTCCCTGCAGGGGAGTGGGCACCGGCCTCCTGGCCCAGGGCGGCCCGGCCCCTCACTGGGCTGGTTTCTTCGCAGGAGATCGAAACCACACGGTGCCCGTCCCGGCGCGCGGCGGAGGGAAGGGGATTGGGTTTCCTCTTGTTTGTGTTAAATGCTCAGGGGTTGGGTTTCAGTGCCAGACGGGAAAAGTAAGGAAAGCGTGAAATTATATATGTGTCTGGATCCTTCTAGAAGCCCCAGGGAGAGGCACGCTGCCAGAGCCACCAGGAGCTGTGAGGCCTCCTCCTGCCTCCTCCTGCCTCCCGCCAGCCTGGCACAGGCCGCGGCGCTCAGCCAGGGCTCGCACTGGGCAGAGACAGAGGGCGCCGGTAGGCTGAGGGCTTCCCCATGGCCTCCGTCCGGGCCCCAGCGCAGGAACCTGGGCCCTGGGCAGCCCCTTACCTGGCTAATCCCCTGGCCAGTCTGCTCCAAGGTGCAGTGCCCCCCTTTCCTCCTTCCCCCACCCCCCCAGACATTCTTTCCAGCACCTGCTTCCCTCCGCTTCAGAGGCAGAGGCGCCTGGGCTGCGTTTGACCACGTGGCTCGTCATGCGGGGTGACCCCGAGGCGAGCAGGAGGGGTGACCCCGAGCGGGAGCTGTATGGACTCCCATCGCAAGCCCGGCTGCGTCATCCTCGCTCCCTGTGGTCCCTCTGACCCTGTAACCCGCTGAGATGCTAGTTACCAAAGGATGGCGGGCGAGTAGCGCGTGTTCCCTCCCAGACAAGCCGGGTGGGAGCGGCCCGCCCTGGTCTGGGGCCCCTGGCAGAGGCGCGCCTGCACCCGGCGCTGAGCCCATCGCCGGTGGGGGCTCGGTTCCTGCGGGCCCGGCCTGCGTGTCCAGCAGGGTTTCCCTGGCAGTGCAGGCCCAGGCTGCATGATGACAGAGTGGATGGGAGAGCCTGTCAGCAGGAAAGTGCGAGGTGCCTAGACAGGGACTCCTTTACCAGGACACAGCCCGCAGGCCCCCGGGTGGGTGGGGAGTGGGGCGCGGAGGGCCCAGTCGCTGAGGTTTAATCGAACAGGAGCTGGGAGCCGGGGCTCCCACACCTGCGGCCGATGCTCATGAGCCAAAATCCAAGCTGGGTGGGTGCTCCCGGGTCAGGGAGAGTGAGACGAGAACAACGGGCTCCCACAGCCTGGGTTTCCCCGCAAAGGCGCTGCCTAAGCTCCGGCCCATCACATACCGTCCTGGTTTGCTTCCCGGCCGTCCCTACGAAGCCCTGTCACCTGCCCCGTCCCAGGAGCCGCCTCACCGCCGTGGGCTCGCCGGCCTCCATGGAACTCACCCCACGGGCCTTCCCGCCCCACGCTCCCGGGGCGTGTCGTGTGCTTTGTGTGGACACAGGAGAGGGCGCTGCCCCGCGGAGAGGATGCCGTTGGCACCTAAGCTTCCGTGTGGAGGACACGCTGCAGGGCTTGCCCCCGCCAGCCGGGCGGAGGGCTCCGGGGGCCTCAGGCTGCCTTTCCATCTTTGTGGTTCTGTGGTTGTTCCCTCTCGTGGGGCCACAGGACACGCCCTCCAGGGTGCCCCTGGCCCGCGCCGTGGGCCCAGCGCCTGCGGTTGTCAGAGGGGCTGCCGGGTCCCCCGCTGAGATGGGGTCCTGCGTCTCACTTCGGGGGACTGACTGCGCAGGGGCCGGGTTCCCGGGGCCCAGTCAATGTTGATTTATATTCCAGTGGCCTTGCTGGGTCAGAGCGCCCTGACCACCAGGGGGCAGCTGCTTGCACTGACCTGTGCTGCCCCCACCACCCAGCCCCTCCCTGGGCACTTTCCCAGGCTGTGCGGCCCTGGGCACGCGGGTGCCGATGGGGGAGCAGGTGGCAGGTGCCGGTGGGGGAGCGGGTGCCGGTGGGCATGCGGGTGCCAGTGGGCATGTGGGTGCCAGTGGGGGAGCAGGTGCTGGTGGGGGAACGGGTGCCGGTGGGGGAGCAGGTGCTGGTGGGTGCGGTCCAGGAGAGGCTGGGATGGCGATGGGGGCGGGACGGGGAGTAGTTCCCACAATGCCCTGCATTCCCCTCCAGCTCAGTGCTGGCCTTGGATACTCGCGGTCTGCCTGCGCCAGGCCCCGGGCTGCCAGGCCTCTCTCTGCATTCTTCCAGGCAGTGGAGGGAGAGGAAAGGTTTTCTGGGGTTGGCAGGGTCTTGATTTCCTTCAGCTCAAAACCGTCCCCACGAACCCCTTCACCTCCAACTGGGGGCACAACCCCAAAAGGGAGGAAGCAGTCTGTCCACCCAGAGGCCAGGAGGGGCGCGCGCCTCGGGGATGGAGAGCCGCTGGCGTGATCCCCCAGGGCTGGCACGTCCCGTGCCACGTTGCAGGGTGGCCCGGTGGCAGCAGCAGCAGCAGGTGACCGAGACCAGGGCCCCTTTAATTAGATTTCTACAAAGGACCCGCCCCTCAGCTCTGGAGACGGAGCCGCCTCCCTGCGCCCTCCTGGCACAGCCTCCTGGGCTCCGCCGGCCTGCCTGGGAAGGAACGGGAGGGTGGACCCTCTCCAGCCGAGGCGGACGGTCCGTCGGGGGGGGGGGGGTGGGGGGGGTGGGTGGATGCGTGGCACTGGCCAGCCCGGCCCGGACTCCACCCGCCGGCTGTCAGCAGCGTCTCCTCTCGGAGACCTGGCCGCAGCCCCGGCACACGTGGCCGGCCATCCCCGCCATCCCGCCAGTGCTGACGTGTTTACGATCCTGCTTGTGATTTCTCAGACCCAGCCTCGTCTCTGCACTTGGCCTGGCCTGGCGGAGGCCCTCCTGCAGCCTCAGCGGCCGGCACCGAGGGCTCGCCACCCGTGGTCATTGGCCACCCCCCGTGGCCAGCTTTCCCGGAACCTGCACTTTCCAATGCTTCTCCCTTTGCCCCTGTTAAAAAGGGCACAGTCGCCCGGGCAGTGTGGCTCAGTGGTTGACCATCGCCCTGGGAGCCAGGAGGTCAGGGTTCGATTCTCGGTCAGGGCACAGGCTCCATCCCCAGTAGGGGGCGGGCAGGAGGCGGCTGATGGATGATTCTCAGCATTAATGTTTCTCTTTGTCTCTCTCCCCCTTCCTCTCTGAAATCAATAAAAATAAATTACAATAAATAAATGCTGGAAGCTGAGAGGGAAACCTACTGATACACAAATGCTTGTCAGGTGGGCACTGAGGGTTAATGAGGGAACCGGCCGGTCACTGGCCGCTGGTGTTAAAAGCCCCACTGCGTTTAGGTCGGAGGTGAGCAACGCGCTGGAGGTCACGTCAGGCTGGGAGACTCCTTCCTGTGGACTTCCTGGGAACCCAAGTCTGGGTGCGGGCGGGGGCAGGGAGGCTCACCATCTCCTCCTGAGAGCCTCCCAGGTGACCCCGAAGGTCCAAACCAAGAGCAGACTTTCTGAATCTCGGGGGCCCTGCTTTGCTGGTTTGGCTGAGTTACCTGGGTCCTGCTCCCAACCTCGCCAGAGGCAGGCCCAGGGAGAGCATCGCCATGGCAACCCTTGTTTCCCGAGGAGCAGGTGGCGCAGGACAAAAGGATACTTGGGCTCCCAGCACGTAGAGCTCTGTGGGGGCAGGGCTGGCAGCTGGCCCCCAGGGGTCCCATGTGGTCTCCAGGCCGCCAGGGAACAGGGGGTTGGCTCCTGAGGAGGGACGCGCGTCCAGGTGTGCGCTGGCCTTGGCCGCAGGCTCTCAGATGAGGGGCGGGCAGGGCTGGAGCTGGGTGATGGGGGCGCCTGGGTCGGGACCCATCTGAGTCCCTGGATGAGGGCCACCTGGGCTGTGTCTTCCACCTGCAGTCCCCAGTTAGGGTCCCCCGGGGCATGTCTCACCTGTGTGCCCCCATGTGGTCACCTGGGCTGTGTCCCACCCCATGTCCCAGAGGACGGTTGCCTCCCACTGCCACCCCCTGTCCTGTGTGAAAACCTGGCATGACCCCCGTCTCTCTCCACTGGCCCCCCAAGACAGGGAGTAGCGGGCTGGCCCCGAACATTTGAAAGATGGTGATGGCAGACGTCCCCTTTTCTTGTCTTCTGGAAGCATCTGCCACGGTCACCCCACTTCCTGTTACCAGACGCTCACTCTCCGCGGCTCCCTTGTAGCCCAGGCGGCCTCGAGACAGAGTGCTGGCCACTGAGATGATAGGGGGAGAAATGTTGGGGTCTCCCGGACGCCCCCTTAGTTTTATTTCCATCAAGACCAGGGGACCGCAGCCACCCACCCGGGTCCACCCACCTCCAGCCGCCCGCCTTGTTCTGTGGCGAATGCCTGGTGTCATTGAGCCCCTGGGACTCAGTGTGACCCCACCAGCAGCTCCGGGGTCACCCAGACGCTTGTCAGGAACGCAGACCCCGAGGCCCTCCCAGCCCCTCGGGCCAGAGTCCGCCCGGGAGGAACTGTGCTGCGTCATGGGCACATCGGGGGCCCGGGAGAGAGCCGTGAGCCCCCAAGACCCGGGGATCTTCCCGGAGACTCGTTTTCTGGGGGTGTTGGTATGTTTATGCCTCTTTGAGCTACAAACAGTGAAATCTTAACTCTACGTAAGAGGAAGGCCAAGCTTCCTGCTCCTCCCCCCCCCCCCACCTTCTCCTCCCCATGCAGCTGCAGAAACAGTGGGGGAGGGAGCCGGCAGGTCCAGGGGCCCACAGCTGGCCACCCCAGGAGGAAGCGGCTGGAGCGGCCCACAGCTGGTCCCCGCAGCTGGTCCGGATCGCCCCTCCTCTGAAGTCCGGGCTCAGGTTGAAGGAGATCAAAGCTGCCGTGTGGCCTGCGGCCTTTCCTCCCACAAGCTGTGGGGTGCCGGGCGGATGCCGGGAGGAGACAGCTCGCGCGGGATCGAGCCCCCAGGGACCCCGGAGCCTGGAGCCTTCCCCCTCACGGAGGCTGGGAGGCTTTGGAGGCCGAAGCCGGATCTGAACGGCCTGTTCTGCCCTCTAACGGGTGGGGGAGCACACACACCAACAGAAATCGGGGGTGCGGGGAATGCAGAGTTGGAAGGTTTCTGGGTGTCAGGTCAGGAAGGCACCCCAGCATCCAGGTCAAGCTCTCCCCACCCCCCCCCCCCCCCAACCCCTAGCGCAGGAGGGAAGCCCGGGCTGGCCAGTGGGAGAGTCGAGACCACTTCAGGTGCCTTTCTCTGCATGTGAGCGCCTCCCCACATGCCTGCGTTCTCAGGAGAGGGATGTCGGGGTCACCTGGACGCCCCCTTACGTTGCCAGGGAGGCTGAGGTCCAGGGGGAGTCGCTGGGCGCTCAGAATTCGGCAAAGGTCCTCTCTTTGCCTCCTCCTCGCAGAGGTTGACCTTCGAGCCTCAGTTTCCCTTTGCCAACTGAGCTGGAGATGACGCACGAGGCTGGCGGTCCCCCTGGTGAGGGAGGCGGAGGTCCAGGAGCAGGAGGAGGAGCCGGGCAGGGAGTGGATTCCCACCCCGAGGCAGCGGGGAGAGCAGGCAGGCCGGAGGCCAGCGCCCTGAGAACTGGCGGGAGTGGGGGGCGCGGGGTGAGTGCCCGAGCAGGTGACGGTGTGAGGAAATGTCGGGTCTCTCTGGGGTGCGTGAGTCCCTCCTCAGTCAAAGCCTTCATCCCGTCCCCCGGCTTTCGCGGTGCCTCCCTTCTGTTTGGCGGCACCTCGCTTGGCGCGGGGAGGGGCTCACGTGCCTTCACTGAACCTAGAAAACCTGAAACATGCGGGTCTATCTCTTCTGCGTGGCCGTGGCCCGGGCCGGGGGCAGAGGAGGCGGGAGACAGACCACGGCCCGGAGGGGAGCAGGGGCGGGGAGCACAGCTGGCGCCCAGATTCTGTGAGTTCCCTTTGGTTCTTGAAGCACAAACACGGCAACGTCATTCTTGGTGTCTACCGTGGTCCCTGCAGTGGCCGCCCGTCCTGAGGCAACCCGGCCCCTCGCGGAACCCGCACACCTGGGACTGGTACCCGAGGGCCCGGTCCTGGGCCGGCGCGGGACGAGGTCAGCGTCAGCGGTCAGTGTGGGGCTGCCGCTGCCTCTGGCTGTCCCGGGGTGTCCCTGGGGGAGGCCGTCCGGCTCGTCCATCCTTGTGATGTCCTCGGTGTTCACTCCCTGCCCAGGTCATCGGGGGTCCCGTGCTTGGTCCCAAGGTCACCTCCAAGGTCATCACCTGTGGGCAGGGTGTCCATCTGGAGAGGGCCGGCCCCTTGGGAGCCTGGGCCATAAACGCCATCTCTGGGGGTGACATCTCTGGGCTCGTGACTGGGTTCCGGGGCTGCGCGGCCCCGCGTTGCTGCGGCTGGGACCGGAGGGTGAGAGTCGTCCGGCACCGACCCCTTCACTCAGCGCGGGAGGCCGGGGAGCTGCTCGGGAGCGGCCCCGTGGCCGGCTGCGCCCACGCCTCGAAGGCCCTCGCCTTCTGCTGCTGCGGTTACCGGCGGGGAAATGGAAGCACATGCGCGCAGGCCTGGTTTGAATTTTCAAATCCCAGCTCCCCCGGGGAGGCCGGAGCGCCCGTCGCCCTGTCTGTGGGCGCGCACCGGGGGCTGCGAAGGCCGCGGGAGGCCAGGCCCGCGCCGAGGGGCTTGCGGCTGGGCGGGCTCCGGGGTCCTGTCCTGCATGGTGCCGTCGGGCAGGAAGTGCGTCCCGCAGCCGCGCCCGGCCGGCCCCTGGCACGGGGCCTGCGTGCCTTTGCGATGTTTCAGCCCAAGATAAACTGCGCGGAGCCCGGGGCTGCTGGAGGCGGGGCCCGGTTTGTTTGTCTTCTGCTGGCGGCACCTCTGTCTGGATCAGGTGGCGCTGGAGAGAAGCCTGCGGGGGCGGGGGGTGAGTGTGTGCAGGGCTTGGGAGAGTCTGGGGTTGCCTGTGGGTCCCCTCGTGTCCCTGGAAAGTTCATAAGGCCGGCAGGGTAGCGAGTTGCAAGATGGCCTTTGGGGCAGGTGTGGTTTTTGTTTTGTTTTGTTATTATATATGTATGTATATGTATGTATGTGTATATATATATATATATATATATATATATATATATATATATAATTGATGTCAGAGAGGAAGGGAGAGGGAGAGAGAGAAACATCCACGATGAGAGAGAATCACTGATCAGCTGCCTCCTGCACGCCCCCCACTGGGGGTCAAACGCGCACCCAGCCCAGCACGTGCCCTGACCGGGAATCGAACCGTGACCTCCTGGTTCGTAGGTCAATGCCCAGCACACTCCAGGCTGGGGCAGGTGTGTCTTTCTCATCTCGGTGAGAAGGGGGGGGGGGCCAGCTGTGTTGGTGAGAGGGGCTGGGATTCCCGGGAGAGGCAGCCACAGACGTGGGGGGCGGGGGGCAGTGTGTCTGCCACGCCGGGGTCCCGCCAGGAGCAAGGTGGCTGCTTGGCAGGTTGGCTTTGGCAGGGGCTCCAGGCAGGCCAAGGAAGCTCTGGCTGCGGGGGCAGGACCGGGGCCAGGGATGGGTCCCTTTCTGGCGATTACAGATGGGGTCTGTGTGCGTGAGGACTGGGGGCAGGCTGTGTGTGTGTGTGTGTGTGTGTGTGTGTGTGTGTGAGGACTGGGGGGGCAGGCTGTGTGTGTGTGTGTGTGTGTGTGAGGACTGGGGGGCAGGCTGTGTGTGTGTGTGTGTGTGCGTGTGTGTGAGGACGGGGGGGGCAGGCTGTGTGTGTGTGTGTGTGGACTGGGGGGCAGGCTGTGTGTGTGTGTGTGTGTGTGCGTGTGTGTGAGGACTGAGGGGGCAGGCTGTGTGTGTGTGTGTGTGTGTGTGTGTGCGCGCGCGCGCGCGCGCATGCATGCGCTGCACACTGGGCCAGGGAGGGCTGCTTGTCCCTCTGGGCTGTCGCCAAAGCAGGAGGCTTGGGCAGCAGGCCGCGGAGGCAGGAGTTCTGAGATGGGGCTTGTGGGAGGCAGAGGGCATTCCTGAGCCAGCGCAGAGGTTGTGGGAGGCGTGGGGGGAGCAATGCCCAGGACTGGCCAGAGCATCCACCCGCCACCCAGAATCCTCAGGAACGTGGAGCCGCTGGCCCAGAGGCAGCACAGCTACTCCAGGTCCTAGCTGTCTCCCTCCCGGCCTGTGCTCTGTGGGTCCCTGTGTGGGGGGCCAGATGCGGCGGGGGCCAGATATGGCGGGGGTCTCCCTTTTTCGCGTCCAGCACGGAAAGAGAGATGAACAAACCGGTTCTAAGTGGAGGCGGCCGGGGATTGAGAAATAAAAGAAAGAAAGAGACCAGACACGAAGATAGAAACAAAGCTGGGAGCCAGGTGGGACGCCATCCTCTCTGACGGAGAGGCAGGGACCTCACGCAGCAAGTTTATTTTATACCCCCAAATACCAGGAAGTATCACCAAAACTTAGGATCAAAGGAGCTTATTTGGGTTCTTGAGTAGGCCCTAGCATTCCTGGTGCTTGCCTGGATTTACATATCAAAGCCCGCTAGGCCGGCACCTGGACAAAGGTAAAAAGTCAGTGCTGATAACACCCCCCACCTTCCTGGGGAGGGTGCAACCGAGATGCGGCTCTGCCAATCGCCTCGGGCTCAGCTGACAACAATTTAAAGAAATGCCCACGTGCCTTCCCAGGCGGCCCTCTACATCCCTGCTCAGATGCAGCTGCTGGGCTGCAATGTGCCTTCTGTCAGGAGCTGGGACGTTGCCCCATGAAGCCGCCCACGGGGCCGGCTGGGCAGCCATGGAACGGGATGTGATGTCTGGAGGGGCAGCAGCCATATCGCGGCCATGAGGACTGGAGCCTCTTGGACGGCAACCAGGAGGCGCCGCAGAAAGACAGGAAGAGGCTGGAGCCCCCAGGGCGTCCAGGTGCAGCATCAGCCTGGACGCCTGGCTCCAGTTTCACGGCCACGGGAGGAAAGTCCCTCCCCTTCCTCAATTCCTCGCTGTCCCGCTTCCCTGAGTCTCAGCCAAATGCATCCAAAACGACAGAGCCTGCGGGGAAGGCACAGCATCGCTCAGTCTTAGATTCTCAGACACCGTCCGGGGCCTAGCACGCGCCGGGGACGCACGCAGTAAAGACCCATCTGGGGAGGGGCACGCGGTCACCAGCTCGGCCAGCCTTCTCACCATCCTCACTCCGGCTCCGGATGTCCCGGGCAGGACGTCTTGGGGAGCTTCTCGAAGCGGGGGCGGGCCTGGGGTACACCCTTCTGGCCCCGACTCCCTGCTGTGCCGCTACAGCATTGCACGCGCGCACAGTTCCTGGGATTTCATCGGGGATGAGAGAAAACAGAGCGATTCTGTGCAGGTCTCGGCACTGAACGCTGACTCTGTGGCCGTTGCGCTTTGTCGGTTTGATCGCTAAGCGCCACACGCTTGTTCCAGGTTGGCTGTTGATACAGACAAGGGTGGGCACAAGTGGGTTTGCAGTTGTTCACATAAATACTGTAATACAACTAAATAACATCATAATTAATTCACAAATAATAACACATGCCCGAGCTCCGCGGCTGGCAAACTGCGGCTCGCGAGCCACATGCGGCTCTTTGGCCCCTTGAGGGTGGCTCTTCCACAAAATACCACGGCCTGGGCGGGTCTATGTTGAAGAAGCGGCGTGAGAAGAAGTTTAAGTTTTAAAAATTTGGCTCTCCAAAGAAACGTCCATCGTTGTGCTGTTGATATCTGGCGCTGTTGACGAGTGAGTTTGCCGACCACTGCCTAGCTGGTTTGGCTCAGTGGATAGAGCGGCAGACTGCAGACTGAAGGGTCCTGGGTTTGATTCCGGTCAAGGGCACAGGCCTGGGTTGTGGGCTCGATCCCCAGGTGGGGGTATGCAGGAGGCAGCCGATCCATGATTCTCTCTCGTCATTGGTGTTTCTCTCTCTCTCTCTCCCTCTCCCTTCCTCTCTGACATCAATAAAAATATATTTAAAAAAATAATTAAAAAAATAACACAAGGACAAACTCTGTGTTCTGCACGGTCACATCGGGAAGCCTGCTCGCGCCCACCCAGTATTTGATGAGCGAGTGAGGGCGTGACTCTCACTGTCCAGAGGAGGCACTGATGGGGACCTGCAGGGGCAAGCGCCCTGTGGCGAGGGTGGTGGCCGGGGAGGCTCAGGGTGGTGGGAGCTGCGTGTTCCACTTTGAAACGCGCGTGGGAAATTGGGGGCGCCGCGTTCCTTGGAGGTGTACAGATGTTTTGGCGCACACGGACATCTCCAAGAGGTGGTTTGCGAAGGAGAGTGTTTTTCAGCGCGTGCCTTTCAATTGCGTTTACGCCATTATGTGGAATCCTTGCTGAAGCCGCGCTCTCCACACGAGTAGCAATCGAAATGCCGATGTGTTTTGCAGATTTAGCAAAGGCCGGCAGAGATGGTCTTTGATTCACTGGAAAACAAAAGTAATAAGCGTGCGAGTCTTTCCAATAATTCCCACCGCGTAACGAGCGCTGGGAACTTGCAGAGGCTGGGCCGGCATCCAAGCCTGGCATCGCTGAGGCTTCTAAGTGATGCAGTTCTTGCCCTGAATTGAGAAAACAGCCGGTGGAGGGTCCCCCCCCCCCCGTCCCCCCACCTGCTGATCCGAGCCTGTGGCGTGGTGGGAAAGCCAGATCTGGGGATGACCTTGGCTCTGGGCCGTGCCCCCCACCCCTTGTGGGTGGTTGGTCTCTTAAGGTCACCGGCGGAGCTGTGGGCAGCAGGCATTCAGTCTCCGGTGCTGAGTGGGAGCACTCACGAAGTGCTGTGGGAACTGCAACTACTAACCTTTAATGAAATGTGTCGAGCCCGGCCCAGCGTGGCTCAGTGGTTGAGCATCCACCTCTGAACCAGGAGGTCACGGTTCGATTCCCGGTCAGGGCACATGTCTGGGTTGTGGGCTCGATCCCCAGTGTGGCAGCCGGACAATGATTCTCTCTCATCATGGATGTTTCTCTCTCCCTCTCTGAAATCGATGAAAACATATTTTTAGAAACGTGTCAAACTTAGAGAAACGTTGAAAACTTATGTCCTTCACTGAGATTCAACTGAACATTTTGCCATGTTGGAATTCTCTCTGTGTGACTGTATCTGTGCATATCTATGTACTGCATACACACATGTATACGTCATTTGAAAAAAAGTTCCAGCGAATATGACATTTCTGGAACTTATAAAAATATTTTTAATGATGCTTCAAAAATAAAAATTATTTTAACTATAGAGTACCCAGCCACTGTTCACATTTCCTCTCTACAGTGGATGCTCAGTGAATATTTGAGAATAAGCAAATGTGTTTGAACCACCAAGGTCCCCCAGCTGAACTCGGAATCCCTTCGGGAGGGGCATGTGGTGGGCCCAGGTCGGTCAGGTGTGGCCGGGCCTGGGGCCTGGTGCAGGTAGCGCGGGGGCTGAGCCGGCTCCCAGCGTCCAGCGCGTGGAGGGCGCCCCCTCCCCTGGACCACAAGGTGGAAGGATGCCCGCTGCATCCTGCTACAGGGCCGGCTTGCAGGAGCTGCTGGTCACCATGGAAACAAAGCTTTTGCTCACTTCTCTTTCTGTGGCTCCTCCTCCCACTTTCCTTTCTCTCCTGTCCTCCCACCCACCCGCGCTGCCCCTCTACTTTCCCGCCTCTATTTTTATTCTTCGTTTTCCGGATCGCTTGCCCTGATTTCCTCATCTGTTTGGTTTTTGGTCTGTAATGTGTGGCTTGTTCTTCCTTTTTAAGTCTCACGGTGGGGATGAGGTGGGAGCATGCCTGTATTTATTGAGGCAGGCACGGGCCGCCCACACCCGTAAACCCGCTCGGATGCAGCACCCAGGGCTGCTTCCTCGCCAGGGCTGCCCACACAGTTGTTAGGAGGCGGGGAAAGAGCAGGACATGCGCGCTGGGCTTGGCCTCACCAGCCTGCTTGGAGTCCGGGGTCTTCCCTTAGATCACCCTGAGACCCACATTTATTTTTATTTTCTAAAAAATATTTTTATTGATTTCCGAGAGGGAGAGGGAGAGATAGAAACATCCATGATGAGAGAGAATCATGGATCAGCTGCCTCCTGCACCCCCTCCCCCACTGGGGGGGTCAAACCCGCAGCCCGGCATGTGCCCTGACCGGGAATGAACTGTGACCTCCTGGTTCCTAGGCTGCCGCTCAGCCCCTGAGTCAGCTGCTCGCCCACACTGGCTCTCCCCCAGGCCCAAGTCCCACATTTAAAAGAGGCAGAACTTCCTTGGCAGAGCCGCGTGCAACGCAGGCAGCCAGGGTCTGGCGGCTCCTGTCTCAGTACTCGGAGCTGTCGCCACGCGTGGCTCAACCACCCACAGCGCGCCTTTCAGCTCAGGGTGCACCCGTGTCCTCCAAGGTCGCCTCTGCCAAACTGCTCGCTCACTCCTCAAACCGAGGCAGGGAGCCTGCAGACGCTGGGTGAGAACTGCCCTGCAGAGCTGGTCACCCTTGGAGCTGGGGCCCACCTCCCTCACAGGGCTGCCTCCCCAGAGCCCACAATGGGGACCAGCCTGTGACTGCGGGGGTGTGGCTTTTGGGGCGTGGTTGTGGAGGGTGTGGCCACAGAGGGCATGGTTGTGGGGCGTGGCTGCGGGTATGACTGGGGGCGTGGCCACAGAGGGCATGGCGGTAAGGGCATGGTTGCAGGGGCGTGGCTATGGGTGTGACTGGGGGCGTGGCCACAGAAGGCACGATTGTGGGCGTGGCTTAGGGCGTGACGGTGGGTGTGACAGGGCGTGGCCACAGAAGGCATGGTTGCAGGGGTGTGGCTATGGGTGTGGCTATGGGTGTGACTGGGGGCGTGGCTGCGGAGGAGTGACCCTGACCCCTTTGGCAGGTCCTGGGCGACCCTGTCACAGTGCAGAGCCAGTGGACCAATGAAACCACAGCAACCTCTACTAGAAGCTTCTGTGTGACTCCAGGGAGACAAAAACAACTAGATGAGGGTTTTAAAAGAAATTCACCCTGGCGGGCCAGGGTGGGAAGCAGGGGCCCTCTCCTGAGGCACCTTTATTTCCAGGCAAAGGGCTCGCGGCCAGCCCGACCCTTGGGAATTGGCCCAGGAATCAAGAGATCACCGGTTCGATTCCCCGTCAGGCCACGTGCCGGGGTTGGGTTGCAGGCTGGATCCCCAGTGTGGGGCGTGCAGGAGGCCGGCGTTCAATGATTCTCTCTCATCATTCATGTTTCTCTCTCTCCCTCCCTTCCTTCCTCTCTGAAGTTAATAAAAATATATTTAAAATTTTTAAAAAGCTCGAAGCCATGACCACGGAGGCTGAGTCTCCGTGCGGGAGACTGTGGCGGAGAACCTCGCGGGCCTCCTGGGTGGCAGGTCCCTGCCCGGGGGAGGCCCCAATGCCCCTCCCCTGTCACAGAGCCGGGTGGGGAGACGCCGCGGGGTGCCTCTCTCACGCGTCGCCTGCTCATTTTAATGGAACAGGCCGACTTGCTGAAAGGCTCCCCGGGGAGCTTTCACCGCGTTCCCTCCGGGCGTTCCCTCCGGGACAGGCGTGGCTTCAACCAGCCCAGCAATTCCGCCTCGTGGGACACAGCAGCCCTGGGCAGAGGCTGAGAAGCGGAGGGTGTCCTCTCGCTGGGGGCGCTCCTCAGCCCCACATCACCCCAAAGCGGACCTTCCTCCACCCGCCCGGCCCCTCCCCCTTCTCTCATCCCTCCCCCCTTTCTCTTTACCCTGGCCCAGGAGCCTCCCAGCGTGGTGGCCCTTGCTCCCAGCTTGCAGGGCAGACACATGCATCCTTCGGGGGAGCTGCAGGCGGCCGGGGCGTCCACCCACAGCGGGGACAGCTGGAAATCAACCAGCGCAGTGGTCGGCAAACTCATTAGACCACAGAGCCCAATAGCAACAGGACAACGATGGACATTTCTTTGGAGAGCCACATTTTTTAAACTTAAACTTCTTCTAACGCCACTTCTTCAAAATAGACTCGCCCGGGCCGTGGTATCTGGTGGAAGAGCCACGCTCAAGGGGCCAAAGAGTCGCCTGTGGCTTGTGAGCCGCAGTTTGCCGACCACTGAACCAGGGGAAGGAGCCAGGGCTGGTGACGGCAGGGGAGGCTGCGGAGAGCAGGTAGCTGCCATCCCGGTGTCTCCGTGGGGGCTGCCCTGCACCACCCTGGCCTTCAGTCGTCAGAGCCTCTGCCTCTCTCTACTTCTAGAACATTCCGGGAATGGCTTGAATCCCAGATAAGAGGTTTCCTGCCGGGATTCATTATCTTTGGAAGGTCCCCAGGCCTGTGGGCCAAGTTGGGGAGAATTCGGGGCCCAGGGGGCAGAACACAGAATATACTCACTGTGATTGTTTGGGCTTGGCATTCCAGGCCAGAGGGCTGGCAGTAGGGTTTGTGTAAAGCACTGCAGCTTCTAGGTTTAATTTAAACTTTATCCCAACATCGTGCACGTGTGCCCAGAGGCTCCGAGGCTGCGGAAGGAGGCTGGCATGGCTTACAGTGGGGCTGTGTGGGAGCGGAGACCTGACCGGGCAGACCCGGGGGCCTGGAGCTGCTGTAGGCGGGAGAAGGAGTCCTGAGCCCTGGCTTAGGGAGCCCTGATACCTTGGGGGAGAGGGGGGCGAGGGAGGTGTCCAGGTGTGAGCCATCTCTTCCATCTCTCTCCTGAGCTAGGGAGGCATTGCTGTCCCATTTTATGGATGAGGAAACTGAGGCTCAACAGGGTCCAATGGCAAGGTTAACACACGTTCTGCCCACGTGCCCCTTGCTTTCGTGTTCCTGGCGTGAAATACGGAGACGGCTTTGGAGCTGAAGCAGATGGAGGTAACCAGCAGGGAGTGCTCCCTGGAGTTGGTGAGGGTGTGCCTGTTAGTGGGATGTGGGTGAGCAGGAGAGAGGGGCCACGTGTTGGTGAGACTTTATTCCCACACCCGACGCCCCGGTGGAGTGAGGAGGAGGGGAGAGCGTGGGGACACCCCGAGGTTGGATGTGGTCCCCCAGGGGCTGACGGGGCAGGGAAGCCAGTTTCAGGGCAGGTGGGTGGAGGGGGTGCGGGAGGGTGGGAGGAGGGAGGCGCTGACATGAGGGAGTCGCCGGCAGGAGGGGCTGTGGCCGCACCATTGGCTGTTCGGACACGGGAGGGCGCAGAGGGCGGAGACGAGATGAGCTGTGCCGCCCCGTTTGGCGTAGCGTCGTCTCTGGTTTGAGGACCAAGATGACGTTGGCGGTGACGACGCTTTTCCTCTTTTCTGGGCCCCAGCGGAAAGCTTGTGTGAGACGGGACGTGTGCGGTTTTTACAAGTTTGGTAAGTTCCCCTGTCAACCATCGGGAGCTTCTCCACGGAGACCCGCGGCCCTCCCCCGTCACTCCCTGCCATGGCCCGCTCCCGGCCTCTGGTCAGCTGGGCCCCCAGAGGGATGCGGTCCTACCTGGGGCCTCGCCTGCGCGGGAGCAGGGCGCCCCCGGGATGCTACTGAGGTCGGGCTCCCCAAGGGCCTGTGGGTCTGGCTTCGCCACCGTTTTCCCAGCCGCACCCTCTGACGTACAAATGGGATATCCGGAGCCCGAGCCCTTTCTCAGGTCAACCCGAAGGTGACGTCACGGCAGGGCGGTGACGGTATGGAGGGAGCTGAGCGGCTCAGGCGGGGGCCAGGGACCAGGAGGGAGGCTTATGTGCGGAGCACGGGGGTCAGAGCCCACCTGCTGAGACCTCACCGTGAGGGCTGCTTATGCAGTCAGGCGTGGCGGGCATCACCGCGCTTAAACGGCCCCCTCGCCCAGGGTGACGGGCAAACCCCTCCAGCTTCGTAGTTACGGTCATAGTTGCCATAACAACTTCCTATCTCTTTCCAGGAGCATCCGTGTCCAGACCGTACTTTTAGCAACGACCGTGTCAGCGCGTGTAGCTTTTAAAATAGAGCAGCTAAGTTTTCAAATGACCGATCTTACACAACAAAGCAATTCCGCCTTCATTCGCCCCGAGTGCAGGAGTCCCCGGGATAACGAGGGAAGCGAGCAGGTGGGGCGTTCGCTACGAGAAACGCTAGGAAAGGGTTGGTCTTAACATCTGTTTCCCCGGAATGGTCTCTGGATCCGTGCCAGACAACATCACGTGGCTCTTCCCCGGGGGGGCTCGTAAGTATTGGGAAGTGACTGGCACAGAGGTGTGCGAGGGTTGTCTGACAAGCACAGATGTCGGCTGTGAAACAGAAATTAGCTTCACGGACCCCGGGTGTCGGGGAGGCAGGCAGGAAGGCAGCGGCTCACCTTGCCCACAGAAATGCCCATCGCAGGGCAGCAGGCCGCAGAGTGACGTCCGGGAACGCCATGGGAAGGCCCAGGAGCCGGGGCAGGGGGTTGGGGGTGCTGAGTGGCCACTTCCATTTCCAAATTTGCCTCCGAAGCTACACCCAGCGGGGCTGTTTGGTTGACTGATTGATTGATTGATGGATTTTTTAAAATATTTTTTATTGATTTTACAGGGAGAGGATGAGAGAGGGAGAAACACCAACATGATTCGCTACCTCCTACACGCCCCGCACTGGGGATGGAGCCCGCAACCTGGACGTGTGCCCTGACCAGGAATCGAGCCGTGACCTCCTGGTTCCAAGATTGACACTCTGGCGGGGCAAGAAGTGACTTTTTAACGCCCGATTTCCCGCCTGAAGGGGCCCACACAGCAGTGCCCAGGGCAGAGGCACCTTCTCAAGGGGGCGGGCGCCCCCCCTCCCTGCCTGGCGCGGGTGAGTGTGTGGCCTGTGACCACCCGGCAGCCCGGGACACTCCACATTCTCACCTTCAGTCCCTCAGAGTCACCATCAGGTGCAGAGGGGCCCTCCGGGGTCGCCAGGCTCCGGCCCCGGGGACGCGGTGCTCCTCTGACCCCTGGTGACCTGGGGCCTCCGGAATTCCATGCCCAGCCCCTGACCCAGGATCAGGGTCCCAGGGGCGGAGGTCTGGCTGCCCAGCAGGGCGCACCCAGCTCCAATGTGCTTTCTTGTGAAGGCGGGTCTCCAACCTGTAACACGAAGCCTCCAGCCCCTTCCAGTGCGCAGTGCGGAAAGCGGGCCCCAGCAGGGCAGTTCCCTGGCCGGGGTCCGGGTGCCCGGAAGGGGGGGTTGGAGACAGCTGCTAGAATGGCAATACTCCCTTACCTGCCTCCCAGGCCCAGCCCAGCGCGGTTGGAGGGCGGAAAGGGAGGGAAGGGCGGGGCCGGCCCCCCTGCGCTGGCCCGCCCCGCGCCTGGCGGGTCCCTGCCCGCCCCTTGCCCGGCCCGGCCCAGCCCAGCCCAGCCCAGTGGGCAGGTCACACGCGCCACCGGCCGGCAGCTTCCCAGCCCCGTGCGCCCCGCTGCAGTGCCGGGCGCGCCCCTGCCCCGCGCACCCCCACGCACGCCCTGCGCTCCCAGCCACCGAGACCCTGCCCAGCGCGCGGGGTGCAGTGGGCATGGCCCGCTGGAGGCCCGCCACGCTGGCGCTGGCCCTCGCGCTCCTGAAGGTGGCCCTGCCGGGGGCTGGGGCCCAGGGCGCGGCCCTCGAGGACCCCGGCTACTACGTGCAGGAGACCTGGAGCCAGGAGCCCTACTATGCACGCGGGGAGCCCGAGCCCGAGCCCTTCTCCCCGCGGCTGCCTGAGGGGACCCTGGAGGAGGGGCAGGAGCCGCACCCACCCGCGCCCAGGCTGCCCAAGAAGGCGCCCAAGGCCAGGAAGGCGCCCAAGAGGGAGAAGCCGGCCCCGGAGACGCCTCCGCCGGGTAAGGAACGCGCTGCGCGGGCGGCGAGGGGGCGCCCATGGCCCTGCGCCTCCCGGGGAGGGGGGGCGCCGAGTCTGCGGGGACAGGCCTGCTGGCTTCCGGGGCCCCTGCATCTGGGATGAGAGGGCCCTGGAGCCGCCTCCTCGCTGCCCCCCAGCCTTTGTAGAGCCTGCAGGGCGCACCCCTTGGCCCCTCGCAGGTCCCGGGAACTTAAACCTCACGGGCACCAGACTGGGTGCGGCAGAGCAGTTGGGCAGCTGCCCAGGGAGTGGGGTACCCTTGCGCCAAATGTGAAGTGCACTGAGCGCGGGTCCTCCTGCCGGACACCCCCCCTCCTCCGCCTGTCTCTCAGCCTCCCCACGGGGCGCTTTCTTGAGGGTGAATTTCTGATTTGGGGGTGGGAACGGCGGGGGGTTTGGGCACCGCAGCCTCTGGGGACAGCCCAGCCACGGGCCTTCAGCAGCCCGTGCCCCTTCTCAGCTGCCTCCCCACCTCCTGTTCTGGGGGCCCCGATCCTCCGCGCTGCTGAGGGTCGCAGAGGCCCTGCTGGGAGCCGAGGCAGCCGGGTCCTGGTGCCCGGGGGGGGGGGGGGGGGAGAGGGCAGCCTGGGATGCGGTGCCTTCCCTGCACCCCTCTCTCCACCCTCCGGTTTCCCCACCCTCCAGCCCCGTCTCGGGGAATGACTTCCATCCCGCGTGGCACGCTCCTCGCGAGGGGTTCTCTCCATGGTGCCCAGGGTTTGGGGCCAATGGCACAGGCTCCGTCCCCACGGGCCCAGGCTGGGGAGCCAGCGCCCCAGGCCACGTTCTTGGTCATGGGCGGGGGGCCCCTCACAGCCCCCGCACACATGGAAGGGGGGAATCCCGGGTTTGGTTAGGCCAGTGGTCAGCAAACCGCATCTCGTGAGCCACAGGCGGCTCTTTGGCCCCTTGAGTGTGGCTCTTCCACAAAACACCATGGCCTGGGCGAGTCTGTTCTGAAGAAGAGGCGTTAGGAGAAGTTTAAGTTTAAAACATGTGGCTCTCCAAAGAAATGTCCATCGTTGTCCTGTGGGTATTTGGCTCTGTGGACGAATGAGTTTGCCGACCGCTGGGTTAGACTGTTCAGGAAGGTCTGCGGCGAGGCGGGGAGGGGGAGGGGGAGGGGGAGGGGGAGGGGGAGGCTCAGCTCCTGCCCCGTGGACCGGTGTCCGCAGCCCCTGTGCACGTGCTGGGGGCGGGGCTGGCCCTGACCTTCAGTTCCGGGCACCTCCGTGATCAGCGGGCAGGTCTGGGGGTCATGTCGCCCTGGCCAGAGCCGTCCGGAATTCCCAGCATTTGCTGCTGCTGAGCACGGGCTGTGGAGAAGGTGCGTGGAACGGGAGACACTCGTATTTGCAGGACGCCCACCGGGACCTCTCGGCACCGCGGGGGTAGGCGTCTCGGTGAACCCTCCCGTGGCCCCGAGTGGGCGCCCGTGTGACTTCACAGACCAGGAAGCCGGGCTCTGACAGGTCGCCCGCTCCGAGTCAGTCGCGTGGAGATTTGTGTTTTCCAGTACAAAGCCTCTTTTTGTTCTGTCATCTGCATCCAATTTGCATGTTTATTTTACTTCGGGGAAGACACGTATGTTGTCTGGTGGTTACTGGGGGTGGGGGCTGGGGGGTGTGGAAGGAACCCCAGATGGAGAGTCTGAGGACAGCATGGAGCACCCAGGTCTGGGGTGGGCCTCAGCTCCCTGTGCTCCCAGCCTCCTCATCTGCAAGTAGGAAGATGGGCCGCCACCTCACGTTACTCTGCTGATTGTTCTAGAAGCTTCTCCACAAGCCTCCCAGCGTGTGCTCTCCTTCATTTGCTCTGCAGGTCTGTCCCGGGAGCCTGCTGAGCACGGGGTGCAGACGTGCTGAGGGACTGATCCCCAAACGGGAAACAGGTCCTTGAAAACCCCGGGCTCGGCTCAGACACTCGGCTCGGGGCCTCCCGGGGGCCTGCCTCCGGCCGCCACGTTTCTCATGGGTTGTGAGGGGCGTCGTAGAGCACGCCCAACTATGACAAGCACAGCGTGACCTTTATCACAGACTTTCAGCTCCTGTCCTGGTGGGGGGTGCCTTTGGCCGGGACGGTCCTTCACCCTGGACCCCAAGTGGGAGAGACTGGGTTAAGAATGACCTTGAGCCTGGCCGGTCTGTCTCCGTGGTTGAGCATCAACCCATGAGCCAGGAGGTCACGGTTTGATTTCCAGCCAGGGCGCAGGCCCGGGGTGTGGGCACATCCCCAGTAGGGGGCGTGCAGGAGGCAGCTCATCGATGGTTCTCTGTCATCATTAATGTTTCTGTCTCTCTCCTTCTCCCTTCCTCTCTGTGAAGTCAGTAAAAGCTTATTTAAAAAAAGAATGACCTTGTTTCGGGGAGCCAACGAGGGTTTTGTGCAGTTAGTGTGTTGACAGAAGTCACTCTTCCCACGTGACGTGGTGGCTGGAGGTCTGTGCTGCTCCTGATGTAAGAGAAGCGCCCGTGTCTGCACGGCGTCGTGTCGTACGCAGGAGGCCTGATACCTTAGACAGGCACTCACTCGTGGAGGGAGCAGGAACAGGGGCGGCTGGGTGTGTAAGGGGAACTTCGGGACGCGTCTTTGCGGGTGGGAGGCGCCGTCTCTGCTGCTATCTCGCTCTGGGGCGGGTGAGAGGCCAGTGCCGCTGAGTAAGAGGGTGCGGGCCCCGGTAACTGGCTGAGACGCCGGCCGGGTGCTTTGTCTTTGCGGATGACGGGTGTCTTCCCGGAGGCCCTGGCGTGAAGGTCGGGCTCGAGGGGAGGAGAAAGGCAACTGTTTGAGACCGAGCGGCAGGGAGTGCGGTCTTCACATCACAGAAAGGCTGGCTCAGCAGCCGGGCCGGGGTGAGTGTGTGTGAGTCCCGGCTCCGACCGTGGCCGCGCTCTCACCCCCACAGGCAAGTGCGGTGGGCCACGTGCCCACCCCTGGCGGGCATGGGCAGCCGGACCCTGAGGTGATGGGAGCGTTGCAGTTTTGCAGGAGTGGCTGATGGCCAGAGAGGCAGGGCTCTGCTGGACTGAGTAGCCCTGAATCTTTAAAAATTGCTAAGGTTTGTCTAGAATGATAAAAGCGTAATATGCTAATTAGACAGGGTGTCCTTCCGGATGAAGCCGGGCTGCGAGGGAAGCCCGGGATTGGGTGCCATAGGGAAGCTGGTGCCGGCAGCTGGGAAGGAAGGCCTGCTCTTGCACGAACTTCATGCATCGGGCCTCCAGTTTAGAAATAATTACACTCACGGGAAATTGCACAAGCCAGTGCAGGGAGGTCCTGTGTGTGTGAGAGTGTGTGTGTCGGTGTGTGTGTGTGAGTGTGTGTGTTGAGTGTGTATGTGTGAGAGTGTGAGTGTGTGTATGAGTGTGTGTATAAGTGTGTGAGTATGTGTGTGTATGAGTGTGTGTGTGTGCATGTGTGTGAGAGTGTGTATGAGTGTGTGAGTGTGTATGAGTGTGTGAGTGTGTGAGTGTATGAGTGTGTGTGAGCATGTATGTGTGTGAGTGTGTCTGTGTGTGTGAGAGTATGTGAGTGTGTGTGTGTGTGTGAGAGTGTGTATGAGTGTGTGTGTATGTGAGAGTGTGTGTGTGTGGGAGAGAGTGTGTGTGTGTGTGTGTGAGTGTGTATGTGAGAGTGTGTGTGTGGGGGGGAGAGTGTGTGTGTGAGTGTGTGTGTGTGAGTGTGTGTGTTGAGTGTGTGTGTGTGAGTGTGAGTGTATGAGTGTGTGAGTATGTGTGTGTATGAGTGTGTGTGTGCATGTGTGTGTGAGTATGTGAGTGTGTGTGTGTGTGAGTGTGTATGAGTGTGTGAGTGTGTGTGTATGTGAGAGTGTGTGTGTGTGGGAGAGTGTGTGTGTGTTTGTGTGTGTGTGTGTATGAGAGAGTGTGTGTGTGAGTGTGAGAGAGTGTGTGTGTGTGTGTGTGTTTGTGTGTGTGTGTGTGAGTGTGAGTGTGTGTGTGTTTGTGTGTGTGTGTGTATGAGAGAGTGTGTGTGTGAGTGTGAGAGAGTGTGTGTGTGTGTGTGTGTTTGTGTGTGTGTGAGTGTAGTTCTCTGCAATTGCCCTACACATGCAGGTGTGTGGAACCACCACCTTCAGGACCCAGGCTGTGGGGCCCTTTTCTGAGGTGCAGGGGACCCAGTGTCATGGAGTTCCTGAGTCCTCCTTGCGAACACCGGTGCCTCCCAGACCTGTAGGCTGGAGGAGACCCTGGGTCGTGGTGTGTGCGGCTCGGCCAGTCCCCGATGAGCTGCCTTCCATGCCGCCTCAGCGCTCCGGGGTCTGCTGTGTTGGGCCTCGGGCCGCAGTGTCTTCTCGGGCGAGGCTGGAGGGTAAGGGTTAGGAGGACGTTTGTAACGATTCCTGTATGTCCCTTAGCAGCGATCACAGTGCTTGCAGCACACGTAAGTGGGGACAAGGGATCTTTTAAAAATATGTATGTTTTTATTGACTTCAGAGAGGAAGGGAGAGGGAGAGGGAGAGATAGAAACATCGGCGATAAGAGAGAACCATTGATGGGCTGCCTCCTGCACGCCCCCTACTGGGGATCGAGCCCGCAACCCAGGCACGTGCTCTTGACCAGAATCAAACCCGGGACCTTCAGTCCGCAGGCTGACGCTCTATCCACTGAGCCACCCCAGCCAGGGCAAGAGATCTTATACCATGATATTATGTGTTCACTTGAAGAGTTAAACCCGAAGTGGTCTGACCTGATAAACTCCCTACAGAATTCCAAGGGAAAGGATATTTTATTTTAAAAAAAAGAAGTTATTTCATACACATCAGCAAAGGGCTTTCAAGACAGAACCTCTCTTTCCACAATGTTCTCCAAAGTCAACCATTCCTGCTGGCCGCCCCCTGCCTGGCCGTGGCTGGGAGACCAGGGCTGGTGCCGGGAAAGAAGGGAGCACTCCGTGTTGGGGGAGCTGGCGTGGAGGCTGTGCTTCTGAGAAACAGTCACGGTGCTTCCATGTGCCAGGAGCATGCACGCTGCCAGGTCTCACGGTGGGCGATGCCCTCGGTGCCCGGCGGTGGCAGCCTGGGCTGGGAGCCTGCATTTCTGAGGCGGGGTCTCCGCTGGATGTTCCTGGGGCCGCGGAGCCTGGCTCGCAGGCTTGGAGTTTCCAGCAATGGCTCCGCCCTCTGAGACCTTCTCAGACCCCCTGAGGTCACGAAGCCCATGAATCCCAAGGGCTGATGGCCCCCGCTGGCTGGCGTCCAGCCCACTACTCACGTGGACACACGGGATGGTGGGTGTGCTACGTTCCCTTCACTGCTAAGTTAAGGCGCTCCTGTCACCGATTTTTATGGGACAGCCCATCCTTGCAGGACACGTGTGGGTATTTGGCAAATTGTGCCCAGGATCCAGAGAGCTGGGATCAAAGTTTTGCTCCATCACCTGGGGCACGTGTGGCTTCTCCACGCCTCGGGCTGCTGACTGTGACACGGGAGCGATGAGAAGCACGCTTCCCGGGGTGCTGGGAGGTCAGGCGGGTCACCAGCAGCCTCCCCGTCTTTGGAGGGCCGTTCAGAGGCACTTCCTCTTCAATTCCCCAGGGTCCCCGGCCGGGCCGAGTCCCAGAGGGCCGCGCTCAGCACGCAGCCCGCGTTACAGGCGTTTCCTCCTCCACGTCTCTGCTCCTTCACTCGTGAACTCACCTCCCAGACACACTCCAGCTCCAAAGCCTGGTCTCAGGCTGTTTCCAGGCCGAACCCAAACTGGGACAGGCAAGCGGCAATGGTGCCCCGCTCAGTCCTGGGCACGTCCCCACCCGCTGCTGTGAGGGGGCGGTTCTTTCTTTAAAGAGCTCCTCCCTGGGTGGCCAGTTAGAAAGGTGGCTACGGCTGCACAGAGGCCGGGGTGCCCTGGGTCCCTGATGGAGACCACGCCTTCTTCACAGAAGCTCGCCCAGAGGAGAGCAGAGGCTGATGGGGAAGACAGAGGAGGAGGGTTGGAAGGGCCTTTGGTTGATTGATTGGTTGTTTGTTTGGTTGGTTGATTAGTTGGTTGGTTGGTTGGTTGGTTGGTTGATTAGCTGGTTGATTGGCTGGTTGGTTGGTTGGTTGGCTGGTTGGTTGGTTGATAGGTTGGTTGTTTGATTGGCTGATTGGTTGGTTGGTTGATTAGCTGGTTGATTGGTTGGTTGATTGGCTGATTGATTAGCTGGTTGATTGGTTGATTAGCTGGTTGATTGGTTGGTTGGCTGGTTGGTTAATAGGTTGGTGGATTTTGGTGTAGCCCTCGTGAAAGGCTTAGGAAATTGCAGTGGTATCTCCACCTCCACCCCAGACCATCCAGGTGACTGAGTAACAGAAGCAAGTACCTCATTCAACCACTCAGCCTCCTTTCAGGATTCACCGGCTCCCCAGGGAAAGCTGTTTCCGAGGGAGCTTAGCCTCAGAACTGGATAAGGACATGGGCTATTCCCTCCCCATCCTGGCCCTTTTGCTAACACGCCTAGAGCTCGAGTGTGCGGCCACCATTGTTTAGCATGTTCACGGTCACCCTCCTGGCTCTCACGTGTGAGGTTCTCTGCAGACGTGCACGGTGGCAGGGCTCTAGGAAGCTGTCATCATCGTCTGCCTCGCTACTCGAGGCTGCATCTCTGGGACGCTCCTGAGAACCCCTTTGCCTGGGGAAGGCCTCCCTCCTGTGTGGGTTCCAGGAGCTGAGGGCCCAGCCCTTCGCCAGCGGGAGTGCAGACGCTGCTGGGCTGGAATTTCCTGGGGAAATGCGAAGGGCAGCGAAGAATTTGTCAGTTTCTGGGGTTTGCTACTGGAAGCTCCTTGTATAGAGAGAGAAAAGCCTGTCTCATAAACCCAGAATAGACACGGGCCCGGGCTGGCAACTCCCTTTTGCTACTTTTAAGGAATTCAGCGTTGTCACGCAGCCCAGATGGAGATGCTGGTTTAATCTGGCTCCTTCTCTCTCCACGTCGCTCTCTTCTCATCTGGACGGACCATGCGGGGCCTTTCTTGCTGGAGAGGACCTCGAGGGGAGTCAGACGCCAGCTCTGCCCGGCTCTGTGGGTGCCCTGGGGTGGGTCTCCCCCGTCTGAGCCTCAGTGTCCCCACCTGTGACGTTACATTCACGGTCAGCCCCCGCCCTCAGTGGGCACTTGCCAGGATGGGATGCTATCATCTATGTGCAAATGCCTCATGATGGTGAGTCACACTCCGCATGCTGTCTGTTGGCTTGTCGGCAACTGGAATGGTGCTCTGTGATGGGCGGGGCTCCGTCACGATATTAATGATGAGCAGATGGAAGCTGTCTTTTAAAATATATTTTTATTGATTTCAGAGAGGAAGGGAGAGGGAGAGAGAGAGAGAGAGAGAAACATCAATGATGAGAGAGAATCATGGATCGGCTGCCTCCTGCCCCACATTGGGGATCGAGCCCATAACCTAGGCCTGTGTCCTGACCTGGAATCCATCCGTGACCTGGTTTCTAGGTCGACGCTCAATCACTGAGCCACCGGAAGCTGTCTTAGTGGCGACCGAGGCAGGATCTGCCCGGAGCCCTGGCTGCGGGCTATGTGTTGCTCTTTCCTCCCTGTAACTGCCATCCAGTTAGTTACAAGCGGGTCCTGTGTGCCCCTGTTGACTGAGGAGGGGGCGGGCCATGGAGAGGTGAAGGGGTCACTGAGGCTTCAATTGCTCAGGGTGGTGGCAGCACCTGGAGCTCTGAGAGTGGCTCGAAGCCGGCGCCCACATGGGGACCGTGTGGCTCAGGCTCTCAGCGGTGCGCCCACATGGGGACCGTCCTTGGATCTCCAGAGCCAAGCAGGGATGTTTGGGTCCTGGATGGGGACCGGGCACAGGGAAGGCGAGGCTGAGGGTGTGGCAGGGGCTGAGCTCTGGACTCCCCCTCCCACGGCCCCTGGAGGCGGCCGCAGCGAGGAGGAGGCAGGGCGCGCCCACACTCTTCCCCAGAACCCCGCTGTCCCCTCACATAGCGTGTGAGCCTTCCCGCCCACCTCTACTCTTTCTGCCAAACCAGGCTCCGTGTTCCCAGAAGTCAGGGCTCCGGTTCTGCCCACAATCGAGGTCTCACAGACCCGGGGTCTGGCTCTTCGGGAGAGGCCACCTCCGGAGGCCACCGGCCTTGACATTTCTGCCCACAGACCTGGCCCCAAGGCCCAGCGGGCTCGGGCTGAGGCCGGACACACCCAGGCCGGCAGCCTCTCTCCCCGCCTCTCCGGGCGCTCGCTCGTATGGACGCCCTCGGCCGGAGGGGACGCTTTTTCAGTTCATGGAGAGATGGAGCCGCTGCCCGCGGCATCCCCCGGGAAGGGGACGGAGCGGGCGTTGCCCTCAGCTGGGCCCAGTGTCTGCGCTCTGCGTTTCCCTGCGAAGCGCATTTTCCCCTTTGGTGACAGTGGGGCAGTCGGCCATGATTTCCTGAATCGGCAGGACCCGCCGGCTGGCCCGGCGTCCCGTTTGCTGTAGGAAGTCCACGCTGGGTCTCTTTCTCCGCAGAGCCGCCTCTCGCTTCTGTCTGTTTGGTCATCCATGACTCATTCGTTCGTTCGTTCGTTCACTCATTCATTCATCACGGCCAATTATCTACCAGACTCTGGAGACGGCATGAGCAAAACCAGACCCACGAACAGACCAACCGGCGTCACACGTGTGTGCGGATGCTACACAGCCCGGGGCGGGGTGCAGGGCTTGGGGGGGGGGGTGGTGCTGGCGCCCACGTGGCCCTCTTCTGCAGGTGCACGTCCCCGGCTGCTGGGGTCCCCACTGAGCTGGCTCACGGCCGCTCCTTCTCTGGAGCATCGCCCTCGAGGGTCCGGCCCCCCTTCCCAACTGGTTGGTCTGTGGCCAGAGGCCCGCCCGCAGGAGCACGCAGCCCTGGTCTCCAGAGGGCGGGGGACACCTGTGTGCGGCTCCTGCCCCAGAGCCGCCCGGGGACCAGGCTGGGTCAGAGCCAGCGGCCACACACCTTGCTCAGCCTCCTCCTGCCCCCTCCGCAGCCTCTGTCTGCTTCACCCCCTCTGCCGCCTCTGCCCCTCCCCTCAAGCCCTGCCTCAGTGCCCACCTGCACCCCAGTCTCTGCTCAGAGGCTTCTTGACCTCAGATGGGTGCTGGCCCAGCCCTCACTTGACCAGGGCCTGCGAGGGGCTGGCGGAGCAGCGGTCACTAGCGGGAGAGGAGGGAAGGCTGAGGGGGAGGAAATGAGCACGGAGGGGGCGGGGGAGGCAGGGCCTGCCCGGGAAAGGAGCCGTGTTTCCGGAGGAGACGGAGGACCTTGAGAGGAGCTGCCCGCCTGGCCTGCGCGGCCACCTCCTGCCCACAGCTCGGGCCTTGGAGGGCGAGGGAGGGAGCGGCCCTCTCGGGGGGAATGCAAGCGCTGGGCCCAGAAGGCCCCATTCCAGCTCCATTCGGTCACATGGACACGGTGTCAGCTCTGGGTCCCGGGGAGGTCCAAGGTGCAGGCTTAGATGGTACTGCTGCGTGTGCCTTGGGTTAGCGGGCTTACTTCCTCTCCTCTAACAGGGGCACCTCAGTGTCCCGGGCAGGACATCGCTGGGGGCCGGGGTGGGGGCAGAGGTGGGGAGGGGGAGGAGGCAGAGGTGGGGGGGGGGACAGAGGGGGGAGGGGGCAGAGGTGGGGGGACAGAGGTGAAGTGGGGAGGGGACAGAGGTGAGGTGGGGAGGGACAGAGGTGGGGAGGGGACAGAGGTGGGGAGGGGACGCAGGGGGGAGGGGGCAGAGGGGGGGACGGCTGCTCTGCAAAAGAGGAGCCCTCGCCCCTGGGACACACTCCCATGTGTGGAAGCAGACATCGCTCTCTTTTTAGGTAAAAATAGCAGCAGAAGAGGCGTGAGAACCAAGAGCCTGGAGAAGGCTGCCAGCGATGAGCACAGCGTCCCCGTGGCCCCCGGGGAGGCCGGGGCGGGTAAGCGAGGCCCCGGGGAGGCCGGGGCGGGTAAGCGAGGCCCCGCGGGCAGGCGCGCCCTAGCCCAGCGCCACCACCGCCCCGTGAGCCGCAGGTTCCCGTGAGGGCCCTGGTGCGGGGCTGCCTCTTCCCCTGCCCCACGTGGGCGGGGTGGGGGGGACCTTCCCGCCTGGCTCTCCTCCGGGTGCGCAGGGCCCACAGCCAGGGTCCCCGTCACTGCTGAGTGTCCCGGGCTCCTGGGTCCCTGCCGGCCCCGCCCGCCTCCCCAGGACAACAGCGGGCCCTTTCGCGTGGGGCCTGTAGCCGCCCCAGCTTGGCTGTGCGCGTCCTATCCGCCCCCCCCCCTCCGGACCCAGGCCTCCGGGGCCCGAGCCGTCCACCTCGAAGCTGAGGCATCTTGCTGTCTCGCTGCCACGAACTCACGTTGGTGCGCGCCTGCCTCCCGCAGGGCGGCCCGCCATCAGTCCTAGGCTCCAGGGCACACTCTGCCCACGCGTGACGGCTCCTCACGGTCATGTGACCGTCACTGGTTTACCTCTTACTCTCGCCAGCGGTGGCCGCCCGGCCGCACTGCCCGGCTGTGTGGTCAGGGCACCGCCCTCCCCCCTCCCCCCTCCCCCTCCCCCTCCCCCCCTCCCGTCCTCAGAAAGCGACCACGTGGCCGCCCGCCCGGGGGCCGGGCTGGAGCCACCAACACGCGGGTCCTGCGGTCGACTCGCATCTGACTGGTCGCGTCGCGTGGTGAGGTTGCATCTGATTGGTTGGTTCTGGGCACCTTACATACAGGCGTAGGTCCCTGGTTGTCCCACGTTCCCACTTGGGATGTGGGCAACAGCGTGGCGCCTCCTCCAAAGATTAAAATCCCTTCGGACGCAGCGACCCCCCTTCCGGGAGGCGCGCCCAAGAAAGGCGAACCCCGTCAGAGCGAGGGCAGGCGCCCGTGTTCGTAGCAGCACCACCCGCGGCCGCTGAGGCCCGGACAGCCCGGCCCGGCAGCCGGTGAAAAGCTGCGGCGTCACAGGGAACAGAGCTCCCAGAACGGAGCGCCGGGACCGCGCCCTGTCTCCAGTGGGGGGTGGGGGGGAGGCGGCGTCTCAGGGTCTCTCTGATGGGGTTAGGGGGCGCTGAGATAAGGCTGCAGGGTCCCTCCTTTCCCAAGACCCCGAGGGAGCATGCCCTCTGGGAGCCAGTGGCCTCTGAGCCGGGCAGGGAGCCCCGCAGACACTCCCCCACCCCCCCCCCCCCCGCCCCCACCCTCGTCCATCCAAGGGAACCCCAGGGGAGCCCAGTGAAGGGAAGGGTGCCTGAGTCAGGGCTGCTGGCTGTATGGGCTCACGTTGAGGTGCTGTGCGCTGGTCCCGGGGGGCCCTCGAGGCGGAAGCATTCCGGCCGGTTCCAGGAGGGGACCAGCGCACAGCACCTCAACGTGAGCCACACGGGAAGGATCCTTCATGGGAAAGAGCCTCACAGTGGCGTGGACAGCCACGGAGAGGGGGTGTCCCAGCAGGTTGCCCAGAGTGGAGACTGGCATAATGTTGGCAATTGACTGCCAGGATTTATCCAGACACGCTGGGCGTGCAGGAGGGGGGTGCGGCAATGAGGGGGAGTTCGGGGGCGGGAGGGTGGTGGTGGGGGGAATGAAAAGGCACGTGGCCAGGCTTAGAAAACCGGAAGCCGGCCCCTTTCCACATCTGTCCTGGTTTGTAACGAGCCTGTCCTTCCAGGGTGCCCGCCCCTCGGCCTGGAAACCTTAAAAGTCACCGACTTCCAGCTCCACGCGTCCACCGTGAAGCGCTACGGCCTGGGCGCGCACCGCGGGCGACTCAACATCCAGGTACCGGCCGGGAGGGTCCGGATCGCAAGCCGCTCGCTCTGGCCATGGACCACGCCGGCTCGCTGAGCTGGGTCAGGCAGCTGCACGACCTTTACCCTGCACTGGGCCAGCCTGGCTGGGTTGGCTCAGCAGTTAGAGCGTCAGCCTGTGGACCGAAGGGTCTTGGTTCGATTCCCTGCCAAGGGCACCTACCTCAGCCGCAGGTCCGTCCTGACCATTTGTCGGGCACATGCCGGAGGCAAGCAGTCGATGTGTCTCCCTCCCCTCCAGGTGTCTCTCTCTCTCTCTCTCTCTCTCCCCCCTCTCTAAAATACCCATGGGAGAAATGTCCTCGGGGACGGGGACTACGAAAGTGAGGTGCACTGGCCCTGATGCTCACAGGGGAGGCATTGCTGACCTCAGCTTAGAGTCGGCCCTGAGACCGGGTCGCTGTCTTCTCCCAGGGCTGCTTCGAGCAAGGATGCTGCCCCTCCCCGGCGGCGCTCGCTGCCCTGCCCTCGCTGGGCCACACGGGAGGCCGCAGGCCGGTGGAGGGACCGGTGCTCCCACGGGCCGGTGCTTGCTTCCCGGCCACCTCTGCTGCCTCTTTGTCCTTCATCCCAGAGAGGCCCCGCCTGGGCGGAGAGCACGCTCCCGGGGCGCCAGGTCTGCGGACACGCGCCGCCCGCAGCGAGGATGGAGTCGGGTGGAGGGAAAGCACTTGGGTGCTGGCTGCCCTCACGGGGGCTCTTTCCCTCTCAGTGGCACGTCGCCTGCCCGAGGCCTCGGACAGACCCTCGCACCTGCTCTCGGGAGTGAGGAGGCAGCTTGGCGGCCGGCGGGCTGGCCGTGCCCGCCCTGGGCTCCCTGCCCGTGGGCCCGCGGCGTTAGCCCCGGAGCGGATGCTGCAGCCCCCGGGGAAGTGACGCTGGGCCGGCCGGGCTCTCGCCTCCAGAATCAGACGCAGGAAGCCTGGGCTCCGGCGTCTTCCCACACGTCCGCTTGAAATGCGTTTAAAAATAACATCTCGCCTCCCGTGGGCACACGTGTAGGCGTGCCCAGGACTGGGGTTTTGTGCGCGAGGAGCACGAGGGCGTCAGCGTTTCAAACTGAATTGAAAGGCAGTCGGCGGGGCTGGCCCAGCTCGGTCCACCCGCTACCGCAGCTGCCGCCTGGCGCTGCCGTGAGGTGAGAGCGTGGGAGACGGCGGGTGCCCGTGGCTGCAGACGAGGCCGGAGGGGGACGCGACGTCGGTTACGGACGTGGGACTGAGCTTTATGCTGGTGTCAAAGGTCACGTGCCTGTCCCTCGGCCCCCAGGCTCCCGCCCCCACTTGCCCAGATGTGGAGCCCACGTGTGTTCTGGCAGGAAGGGCGTGGGCAGCATCGCTTTCCCAGGCATCACCCACGCCCACCCCCACCTGCTCCTCGCGGGGCCGTTTGCACCCAGCGCCTTCTGCCCTGAGGCCTGCCTGCCCGTCCAACTGTCCGGCTCTTGGGGCGGCAGCCACCCTAGGTCTCTGGCCGCACGGAGCCCGCGGGGCTCCCCGAGTGCGCGGCGCTGCGCAGGAGGCAGATGGGTCAGGGTGGGCGGGCGTGGAAGGTCCTGCCCGCCCCGATGAAGAGGTTCCGCCCGCGTCTGGCTGCCAGGAGCCATCTGGCCAGCGGCGTCCGCGTGACAGAGGCTGGAATGTTGGCTCTCTGGGCTTAGGGGAATGACAGCACCCAGGATTTTAAATCTTGGAAACGGAAAAATGAGCATTCTGGTCACGATGGCGCTGTTCTCACCCTGGAGACGCTTGGACCTGCCGAGAAGGCGCAGCATCGGATACATTGTTTTTCAATGGGATTCCTTCCCCCGGGACTCTTCTAGCCGCTCCCTGTGCTGGGCGCGTTTTCCTCCGGTTGCCGTGGTTGGAGGCTCCTCGGCGAGAGCTCGCTGGGAGGACGCCCTGTCCCCGTTCCACACGGCAAGGCTCCTCCAGGCCCAGCAGCGCCGACTCCCAGGCCGCCTCCTGTCTACTTACACCGCCAGCGCCTTGGTTGCTGGTCTGGGCCGGGCCGCCTGTGCTCTGGAGCTGGTGGGGAAGGGACCGGGCATCTCATGGCTCTGAGCGCTGGGGCCTCTGTGGTTTGTGGTGTTTTGTTTTGTTTTGTTTTGTTTCAGAGAAAAAATCTAGGGTTCTGTGGAGTGGGGGTGGCAGCTTGGGAATCTTTTTCTTTTTAAATATATTTTTATTGACTTTTTTGCAGAGAGGAAGGGAGAGGGAGAGAGTTAGAAACATCGATGAGAGAGAAGCGTCGATCAGCTGCCTCCTGCACACCTCCTACTGGGGATGTGCCCACAACCAAGGTACATGCCCTTGACCGGAATTGAACCCGGAACCCTTCAGCCCCCAGGCCGGCGCTCTATTCACTGAGCCACACCGGCTTGGGCTTTAAATACATACATTTTGAATCTGTTCCCTCTGTTCAGTCTGGCCTCACGGTCCCCTTCCAGGCACCTCAGAATCTAGTTTCAGAGCTTTTATTAAAAAAAAAAATCTACACATATATATAAAGGGCTAATATGCAAAGTGTCCCTTGGGAGTTCAATTGGAAGATCAGGAGTTCAATAGCTCGCTATGATGTGTGCTGACCACTGGGGGCGGCACCGATTGGCCCTGATCACCAGCCAGGCCTAGGGACCCTGCCCGTGCACGAATTCCGTGCACCGAGCCTCTAGTATATATATGAAAGGCTAATATGGTAAGTGTCCCTCGGACCATCTGACCGGTCGCTATGATGCACACTGACCACTGGGGGGCAGACACTCAACGCAGGAGCTGCCGTGACACGCACTGGCCATTTACAGAGAGGTGGCACCTCGGACCTGGCACCGACAAAGCAACACTCAGCTTCGCCTGGAGCGACACCCCACCAAGTCGCAGCCAACGCCGCCGAGACCCCCGTGGCGCAAAATGGGGCCCACAGCCCAGCGCAGCCTGGAAATGGTGGCTGTGGGCGCCGGGTAATGACATCACATAGCAACTTCCGGCTTCCCCTCCCTAGCGACTAGCCTCCTTGCAGTTTCTTCATCCCGGGAACACCACCTGCTTCATAGCCAGGTGCAAACATTTCACACGTTAACCAAATGTCTGTGAAGCGTTTTCCCGTGCCTCATCTCATTTGACCCTCACAGAAGCCCTGGAGTAGGCAGGTGGGAGACTCGGTGGAATCCTATTTTCTTTTCACCAGCCGGAAAACGGAGATTTAGAAAGCTTAGAAACTTGACCCGACTGTAAAGAAGTAAGAAATGGTGGACCTTGAAAATGACTTCAGGCTTTCTCACTGCACAGAATAGAGTCAGACACTGCTGCAGTTAAATATTTCCCCCTTTGTTCTCCCTGCGTGATCTACAATAATAATCTGCTTCGTGTTGACATTTCCTGCTGTGTGGCTGACAATTACCTGAAAGAGAAGTTGGGGTGCTTCCCTGGGCTGGGAAAAGTTTAGCTGCATCAGAAAGCAGGTCTAATGAAGCAAGTTTATTCTATGTCTATAAAAGGCTAAGGTGATTCGTGCACGCGTGATACATAGAAAGCCCTCGCTGGCGCCAATTGCACACGTGTGTTTTGATCTGTCCTTGTCGATGGTGAATTTGGTTGACACTTCTATTATAGAGAAAGGGCAAATAGCGATATTAAAATATTTCTTCTAATCAATTTCCTTTCAATTTGCACAAATCTGTGGACCGGGCCACCAGTTTTCAATATATTTTTATTGATTTCAGAGAGGAAGGGAGAAGGAGAGAGAGAGAGAAACACCAAGGATGAGAGAGAATCATGGATCGGCTGCCTCCGGCACTCCCTACACTGGGGATTGAGCCCACAACCCGGGCGTGTGCCCTGACCCGGAATCAAACCCTGACCTCCTGGTTCCTAGGTCGACGCCCAACCCCTGAGCCCCGTGGCTGTGCTGCAGCTTTAATGTCCACGGAGACAGCCTGCCCGGCCGCAGGAGCCGCCAGCCCGGGCCTTTGTGAAGAGCACGTCTGTCTCTCCCAGGCAGGTGTCAGCGAGAATGACTTCTACGACGGGGCGTGGTGCGCGGGCAGGAACGACCCCCACCAGTGGATCGAGGTGGACGCCCGGCGGCTGACCCGGTTCACGGCTGTCATCACGCAGGGGAGGAACTCGCTGTGGCTGTGAGTGCGGCACCTGTGCAGCGTGGGCGCCGCGCCTGGGCCTGAGGTTCCGGGTGTGGGCAGGGCAGGGCAGGGCAGGGAGGGGCTGGCAATGGGTGGGCAGGTGAGTGGCGGTGGGGCCGGGAGGGGTCAGGCAGGGGGCATTAGACGGGCAGGACCTTGGAGGATGGGCAGGAGGCTGGGTGCTGTGGACTCAGGTCCCCCTGGGAAGGTGCATCTCTTAGAACGACCCCTCCGCCCCCAGGAATGGAGAGTAGGACCCCTGCAGGTTAGGCAGGTGGCTGCTGTCTCGGATCCGTGGTGGTTGTTGGCAGACTGGTGGCCTGAACACAGCCTGAGGAGGAGCTGGGCCGAGCAGAGTGACAGGGGACAGGGGACAGGTCCCAGCACCGTCCTGGGACAGGTGTGGCTCTCCCAACCTCTGGGCCTAGCAGGGTCCTGAATGAAGGGTCGCTGGAGAAGCTGCAGAGGCGAGAGCCGGGCCAGCGGGAGGCCTGGGGACGAGGTGGGAGCCCATTTCTCAGAACCCAGCTGTGGCAGGGCCAGGTCAGTGACAGTGACCTGATAGTGAGCCCCGGAGAGGTGGCCGCAGCCCCTCAAAACTCTCTGCGGCCTGGTCCATGCACAGTGGGTTGTATCCCGGCCTGGTCTGTGCACACGTGGGGAGTATCCCAGCCTGGTCCGTGCACACGTGGGGATAGTATCCCAGCCTGGTCCACGCACACGTGGGGAAGTATCCCGGCCTGGTCCACGCACACGTGGGGATAGTATCCCAGCCTGGTCCGTGCACACGTGGGGATAGTATCCCAGCCTGGTCCGTGCACACGTGGGGATAGTATCCCAGCCTGGTCCGTGCACACGTGGGGATAGTATCCCAGCCTGGTCCACGCACACGTGGGGATAGTATCCCGGCCTGGTCCATGCACACATGGGGATAGTATCCCGGCCTGGTCCGTTCACACGTGGGGTGTATCCCGGCCTGGTCCATGCACATGTGAGGTGTATCCAGCTGTAAAGGCAGGGAATTCTGACACCGGCTACAGCGCAGAGGAACCGTGAGGACATGGCGCTAAGTGCAATGGCCGTCACACAGGACAGACACTGTCTGAGTCCACTCACGGGGAAGCAGAGGGGCGGCTGCCAGGAGCCGGGGAAGGGACGGGGAGTTCCTGCTTGAAGGGTATGGACTTTCACTTTGGGGTGATGGAATGTTCCGGAGTTGGAGGGAGGGGATGGTTGCACAGCAATGTGAATATACTTGTTACCACTGAATTGTACCCTTAACAATGGTTACAGTCAGCCCAGCCAGTGTGGCTCAGTGGTCGAGCATTGACCTATGACCCGGAGGTCAGGGTTTGATTCCCAGTCAGGGCACAGGCCCGGGTTGCAGGCTTGATCCCCAGGAGGGGGCGTGCAGGAGGCAGCCGATCCATGATTCTCTCTCATCATGGATGTTTCCACCCTTCTCTCCCTCTCCTTCCTCTCCCAAATCCACACAAGCATATTTTTAAAAAATGGTTAAAATCATCGGTTTTATAGTATGTGTACTTTATTATAATAAGTGAAAAATATAAGTGCAAATACCTCCCCCTCCCCCCGCCCCCAAATAACTTCTCCACCTCAACCCAGGGCTGGAGGCGGAGTCCATACTCCCCATCGTATTTCCCGTGCGATTTTGCTGTTTTTAACTGAGCACCCAGAACATTTTCCTGCTGCTCCTCGACGTCGTAATGGTCCTTGTTAACGGCCTGTCACCACACAGCCAGGCCCCGTCCCCACCTCCGCTTTCTGCAATCACCGGTTATTCCGCAAGAAGGCGTTGCCACCATTTTCTCTTCCTCCGAGTCGCTCCCTTCCCTGCATTTCCAGGGCTGGGGCCCTCCGTGCCGTGGCAGCACTGGATCACAGACGTGCTCTCCGTGTGGCCCATTGTGTATCGAGGTGCTTTGCGGTGGCTCTTACGCGTATGCTTATACCTGCCGGTCTCCCCCCTGGCGTGGGTCTCTCTCTCATCGGTGGCTTGTTACCATGACGATTGTTCTCGCTGTTCAGATTCCACAAGGCAAGAGTTTTGAAAAAAAAGAAAAAGAAAGAAGTTGAATTGCTCCGGGAAAAGGGAAACCTGGTCGGGGAGGCCGGGTTGAGATTGTCCGCCGGGCCGTGGGGACCGTGCGTTAATGCTGGGTATTGACCTGCGGGGCGGCGGCGGCGGCGGGAGCTGTTATTGGATGAGGGAGCGGCCGGCGGGAGGGCTGTTCCTGGATGAGAAAGAAGGCAGCTCACTTTCCGTTCCAGCCGAAACCCGAGAGGGGCTGGCTGGGCGAGAAATCGCAGCGGGACAATGCGTTTCTGGGCTCAGCCGAGGACAGGAGCCTCGGAGGGAGGCGCGGGGCAGGGTTGTTTTTTCAAACGTCTAAGTGCATTTCACATCCAATTATTCCTCACGGGCAATGCAAAGGAGGCAGCAGCAGCGTTACAGTTTGAGCTGCTAGAGTAGGACCGTCTGCCCTCAGGACGGGATCATAAACGGGACGAGGGTGCCTTTTGGGGTCTCAGCCCTTTTCCCGGAGGCGTGAGGCATGCTGGAGGCATGGGAGCTAGTCCAGTGCGACCCTGACACAGGGCAGCAGGAGAGGCCGCCGCGCCCCGACAGCAAAGAGGACAGCGTCCCTCTGTCCCTCTTCCCACGGCTGTGCTCATGCTGTGCCCAGAATGGGCATCTATGGTACCTTTTTTTTTTAAATCCATTTCAGAAAGGAAGGGAGAGGAGGAGAGAGAGAGAGAGAGAGAGAGAGAGAAACATTGAGGATGAGAGAGAATCACTGAGCGGCTGCCTCCTGCACACCCCACACGGGATGGAGCCCACAACCCAGGCCTGTGTCCTGACTGGGCGGGAATTGAATCCTGACCTCCGGGTTCACAGGCCGACCACTGAGCCACACTGGCCCGGCTTCTTGGACCTTCTTTAGAACGGTGCTTTTCAAGCTTTTATCTTTAGCCACAGGGCCGTCCTTTAGAGAAAGTCTTTCCTGGAAGCACTCAGAGAATACGGACCAGTGAGGCTGCTCCGTGTGAATCCCGGAGGTCCGCAGGTCCGCGGGCATCAGCAGCGACGACATGCTGACGCGGGGTTGCGGGGGCGGGGGCGCAGGAGAGTTGTCCCCAGGCCCGGATACGGTCGGGAAGCAGGTCACGAGGCTCGGCCGCTGCCGCCACCAGTTCCTAACCAAGTGGATGAAACACTCACGATTCATGATTTCCCAGTAACTCGTGCTCTCTGACAGGAACGAAATATCGTCGTGCTCCTGGTGTTGAATAACTGACATTTTTCACTGGTAAATGTCCTTCCTCACTGAGGGCAGTTTGGCGAAGCGTGCGTGGACTAGTAAAAGCCGTCTTTCTCCCCGCTTTTGGAGAGTTTGTTCGGTAGGTAATGACCTGCTGTAATGTGATGGCGGAGAAGTTAGTCACTTCCCCTGGGCTGCATGGATGCTGCTGGTGACTTGGACACAGTGCAGGCAGTTTAAAATGCCCGGATGTTTCCCATTTTAATTGTTCCGTTAACAAAGCGGTCGTCGTCAGCTCTTGAGAATCTGTCCCTGTGTCCTTAATGCGAGGGGCCGTTTGACGGAGGAGTTTGCCAGGTGAGGGCCGGGGGAGGTCGACGAGTTGGCCGGATGCTTAGGAAGCTTTTGGGCCTGGCCGGTGTGGTTCAGTGGGTTGGGCGTCGGCCCCTGCACCCAGAGGTCACCAGTTCCATTCCCGGTCAGGGCACGTGCTCCAGTCGCAGGCTCGATCCCCGGCAGTGGGGGTGTGGGAGGCAGCCAATTGGTGTTTGCTCTCTCATCAACGTTTCTCTCTCCCTCTCCCTCCCTCTCTCTCTCTCTCAAACGGATTATAAAAACATTTTTACGAAAAGCAAACCCAGCAGCCCAGGTTCTAGAACCTTAGGCATCTCGTCATCTGATTTTGCCTTTAGAGGAGAAAAGCAGTTGGCTAATTCGAGAGCCATGAGTGAGGCCGTGCCGGGAGCCGGGAGCCGGGAGCCGGGAGCCGGGAGCCGGGAGCCGGGAGCCGGGAGCAGGGAGCAGGGAGCTGGGAGCCGGGAGCCGGGAGCAGGGAGCAGGGAGCAGGGAGCTGGGAGCCGGGAGCCGGGAGCCGGGAGCCGGGAGCAGGGAGCTGGGAGCCGGGAGCCGGGAGCCGGGAGCAGGGAGCTGGGAGCAGGGAGCCGGGAGCTGGCTGGCCGCGGAGGAGCGTGGCTCCGTTTGCAGTGGGATCTTAGCAGAGGCTCCGGGCAGCTTCTCCTTGGGGAGCTCTGAGGGTGGTGGAAGGGAGCAGACGAGGCACAGACCCTGAAGGAAGACGAGGCCGAAGCCAGGCCTGTTCCCGGGTCCTTTTGGGAACGTGGCTGTGCTCACAGGAGGGGAATACCCAGGAGGCAGGGCCTGGGGGGCACGGGGGGCGGTGGGACAGGGGGCTGACGTGGTGAGGGGCGCAGGAGGAGGCGTCCTGATCCCCTGAGAGGCTAAAGGCGGGCACTCATTCTAGGGGATTCCGAGCCCTCACACCAGGGGCTGTTCCTGGTGGAGGAGGAGGCGGGTCCTCTGCAGCGGTGAGCCCGCTGGTGCGGTAGGTGCCGGGCTTGGACACAAAGTTGCTGGGAGACTCAGCCATGAACTGGAGTGGCCCCCTGGCACTGCTGGCGCTTGTCCACCAGGGGGCGGTAGAGAGGCTGGCAGTGCCCCTGGAGGAGGCTGGGGACCAGGGCCTGGTGGGAGGAGTCAGAGCCAGAGGCTGATCCCCTGGGAGTGAAGGGCAGTCCAAGGATCCTACGAGGTGATGAGGCTGCGGAAGTGATGGAGGTGGGTGGGGAGGACGCCACGGGCAGCCGAGGGGATGCCTGGGGTCAGGAGGCCATGGGCGGGGTCAGAGGGGAGCAGACACCTGGGAATGTGGAGGCTGCAGGGCTGGCCACTCAGCGCTGTGCCTGCTGGGAGAATCCCCAGGACATGGGGACCCTGGCTTAGGTCGGGGGGGGGGGGGGCGGGGAGACGGTGGGGTCTGAGTGAGGAGGGAGTGACGGAGAGAAGGGGCAGCGCTCAGTCACACAGCTCCAGGGGATGCGGGTCCAGAGACCGGGATGGAGATGGCGCCTTCCCTCCCAGCGGGAGTCCCGCCCGGCGGCCGGACATCTGGGTCCCCAGGGAGAAGGGTCACAGGGCTCCTCTCTCTCTTCAGCCCCCCCCCCCCCGGGTTTCCCTCCCAGGGGACAGATCTGGGCCTCTCGCAGCCCTCGGTGGGGTCGGGGCCCCAGCACAGCAGGGCCAGGCGGGGGGCGGAGGAAGGGGCCGGGCGGGGGCCAGGAGCCGGGAGGAGGCCGCGCAGCCCCGGACGCAGGTCAGGGAGGCAGCCGGGGAGGCCTGTGTTCTCCTGCTGCAGCTCCTGCTACTGACGAAGGGAGGGTCGGCACCTGCGGGGGCCGGAGAGGCCGGGTTTCCAAGCTCCTTTCGACCCTCGGAAAGCTGTCAGTTCTGAGCTGCAGGTCTGGCGCCGAACGGAGAGGTGGTACTGAGGACACCTCCAAGTTCAAGTCGAAGGCCGCGCCATCACGTCCTCCTTGCCTGTTGCCGCTCGACAACGCAGGGGAGCGATTTGACGTTAAAGACACTCTCACCTCCAGCCACACAGCTCGCCTTGGCGTTCGGGGCGCCCGACGAAGGAGAGGGCTCTCGGGGGTGAAATCTCTCGGGGAACAGCTCGAGAATTCCCTCCTAGGGTGACGCTTCCTGCTGTGTCCAGGGCTCCTGGGCGCCTGGTCTGAGTCCCAGGAAAACGGCTGGACACACGGCCTTCTTTCACCTGGTGGAGGGCTCCCTCCCCAGCGCAGCCCCAGAGGCGCCCACTCTGTGATCCACAAGGGCGTGTGGACTGGCCCCCTCTGCCTCTCCGACCTCGTTCCCTTCGCCCTCCTAGCCCAGGAGCCTCCTCCTTACTCTGCAGATAAGCAAGCGCCTCCTGCCCCAGGCCCTTTGCACCTGCCATTCTGTCTGCCTCAAGGCTCAGCCCTCCCTGCCTTCAGAGGCTTCCTTCTGACACCCACTCCCAGCGGCTCCCTGTCCTCACGGCCCTCAGTGGAGGACCCGTGTGTCTGTGTGTCTCTGTGTCTGTGTGTACGTGCCCTGATGGATGTCACCCTCCGGGAGGGGCAGGGCCTGGCTCCTGTTTGCTTCTGGGTCCCCAGTGCCCTGCGCGGGGAAGGCCTCCAGCTCCATCGCTGCTGACTGTCCTCTGCAGGGGCCGGGCCTCAGCCCCGCCAGCCCAGGGCCTCCGAGTGAGACCGGGTTCAGACCTTCCTCGTCGCAGCCTCCGTGTCTTCCTCTGTGAGACGGAGATGACAGCGCCCGCCGCCCAGGGTCGCTGTGGGGGTTAAATGAGTTACTGGCACGTCAGGCAGTGCGGGAGCCCTGGGCACGCGTGAGCCCCTGGAAGAGACGGCCGCGGCCACTGTTTGGTTGGGGTTCCTCCCCTTTTGTGGGGTTGCTCACGTGCCAGCCCCCCCTTTCCTCTCCAGCCAGCGCTCTTGGCGTGTTTGCACCGTGCTCCCTCCTCTCTGAGGCCCGGCTCCCCCGCGGGTCGAGGCTGTAGCCGGAGGCTGAGGGGGGCTGGGCTGGGTGGCCTTCCGCCTCCCGGGCCCCCGCGTCCTGGTCCCAGAGGCGCACAGGAGGCCCCGGTGTGCAGGACACAGCAGGTGCCGGGTGAGCCGTGGCTGCGCCATCCACAGAGCGTCCGCCCCCGAGCCCCCAGGCCCCAGCCACTGGCAGGGGCACCTCCAGCCCCCAGGGGGCCCCAGGAGAGACTTGAGGACGGAATCGGTCACGTTGCGGCTGAGAAGTGAATCCTGACGTTTTGCCAAAACCCTCCGGGGCCACGTGTGGGTTTCGCTGACATTAGTCTGGCGCGCAGGAACTTTCCCCATAAAACACGCTGGCTCCCCAGACGGGTGCCGGGCACATTGCCGTGGCTCCCGGGATGCTCCCAGGGACTGCGAGGGCGCGTCCCCCTCCCCCCGCCCCGCCGCCCCCCGCTTGTCCCCATCGTGTGGATGAGGACACGGAGGTGTGGCGACTTCCCTGACTGTTCCTTCTGATTTTCTCCTTTGCCTCGAACCCTGAACCCTGGGAGTGGGCTCGCGTGCCCTGCATCGGAGCACATGCTGGGGCTGGGGCCAGGGGACACGGCAGGGCGGCCCGGGGCCACGGTCCCCGTCGGACACAGCCGGCGCGGCAGCCGGGCCCACGAGCGCGTGTCACGTCTCCGCAGTCGGGAGGAGAGAGCGCGCCTGGGCTACAGAAAGCGTCCGTGCACGAGGGCAAGGTAGCCGCCTTCCCAGCGACACGGTCAGGAAACGGGCTTCCCCCGTTTTCAGGGAAGGAAGGGCGTGTGGTCCCCCCAGATGTCAGCATCCTGGCTCAAGAGCCTGTGAACAGGTGGTCACACGTCAAGGTCGCGGGTGCAGTTAAGGTTGCGGGCCCGCTGACCTTGAGAGATCCGCATTTTTAATGGCTCATAGGGGATCCGCATTTTTAACCGTAAGAATACGGACTTTATAATCAAAGACAACACGGTAATTCCAAGAGAAACATCGAAAGTGCTTTGTTCGAAGTCATGTCCATCGCTGGCTACACATTTCCCCCATCTTCCGGGTAATCTGTGGGTACCGTCCCGATAGAGCTTTTCTTGTTTGGAGGCAGATCATCCAGAGACCCCATTTCCCACTTCTTCGCACGTTGTGAAGTGCTGCTCAGACAGTGCGTGTGCCATCGGTCGGAACAAGCTGTCATCTGAAGGAGCAAGACAACAAAATAGCACACACGTCACATCATCGCATACGTGTCAGCATACGTGTGACTCCATCGATGGAAAGAAATCCGCATGATTAACTGGTGCACCTGGTATATGCATTTCCCCCTACGGCTGTGGTCGGCAAACTGCGGCTCGCGAGCCACACGCGGCTCTTTGGCCCCTTGAGCGTGGCTCTTCCACAAAATACCACGGCCTGGGCGAGTCTGTTTAGAAGAAGCGGCGTCAGAAGAAGTTTACGTTTAAAAATGTGGCTCTCCAAAGAAATGTCCGTCGTTGTGCTGTTGCTGCTGGGCTCTGTGGTCTAAGGAGTTTGCCGACCGCTGCCCTAAGGCAACGCTACCTTCTCTGCTTGCTTGCTGTTCTTCTTTTGCCCGGTCACCGCTCTTCTTCTTCTCTTTGGAGATTTCCTTTGCTTGCCGATGGTTTGAAACGTGTGTGTGTGTTTAGTGCAGCCGGGGCCTCGTTGTCCTGCAAGCATGTAGTCCGCCGCTGGGCCGACGGTGGACGGCTCTGGGTTTCATTCAAACCGCATTTACATCAGGTACTAAACGATGGAATGTGTTCCAGATGTTTCCTTGGCAGCCCGCCTCCTCCCTTCCCTGTCTGCAGGACGGCTGGCGGGGAGGAAGGGTGGTGTCTCCTGCACGGGAGGGGCTGTGTTTGGTTTGGCTGGGCTTTGCGTGGGGCAGGGAGCCCGCTGGAGTCCCCGAGCCCCTCCGTCTTCTGCACCAGCACGCCGCCGACACAGACACTGACGTCTCCGGTCACGGAGAGCGAAGCGCCGGGGGGTTTTGCGACGCGGAGACATCTCTCGGAGGGAAGTGGGGAAAAGGAGGGCTGGAAATTTCAAGCCTTCCCGAGGGTTAGGACGGGAAAGCTCGGGTCTCTGAGGCCGGCTTCTGACGACAGTGTCACAGAGCATCCGGGCGGGCATGGCTTTTCGGTGAGAGGGGCCCGGCTGCGTTCGTTCACCCGCCCTGCCCCGCACCCCTCCCGGCCACACGCGGATCTGTCCTCACGGAACTTCCTCGCGTCGTCGTGTTCTCCTGCGCCGTCCAGCTTACGCCCCCGGGTGTCTCATTAACCTGGGACCCTGAGCGAAGGGCTCACGCGTGATGTTCCCAGGGGCTGGCAGGGCGCTTAGCACGTGCCCCGTCGCAGCTGGCAGTTTTTCACGTGGAGAGAACTTTCAGACCCAAGTCCATCCTCCCTCGGGGTCACTGATGGCAGCTATTCCCGCCCCCCCACCCCCATCACCACGGATGACCCACCTCCTTCGCTGTAATTAAGATCTAATTAACTAACACTTCCCTTTTTCTAAAGAGTAATGTTTCATTTTATTTTTTTTTAGATATTTTTTTATTGATCCCAGAGAGGAAGGCAGAGGGAGAGAGAGAGAGAAACATCAATGGGAAGAGAATCATGGATCGGCTGCCTCCTGCACGCCCCCTGCTGGGGACTGAGCTCAAACCCAGGCCTGTGGCCAGACCCGGGATGGGACCATGACTTCCTGGCTCCTAGGACAACACTCAGCCACTGAGCCGTGCTGGCCGGGCCAGCGCTTTATTTCTCTGTGGCTGCACCAGGTCATCCCCATCGCCAAGGCGCGGGGCGTTAAGCTTGAGCATCGGCACAGGCCTATCTGATCAGGTGTGAGGTCTGAGCAACCTGGAGGCAGGCAGGGACGGAGAGGAGGAGGGTCCAGGCGGACACACAGACGGGGCGTGCCAAGGCCGAGGCACAGAGCCTGTGAGCAGTCTCAGGAGCCGGGAGGAAGGGCACAGAGAGTGTGAGCAGTCTCAGGAGCCGGGAGGAAGGGCACAGAGCCTGTGATCAGTCTCAGGAGCCGGGAGGAAGGGCACAGAGCCTGTGATCAGTCTCAGGAGCGGGAGGAAGGGCACAGAGAGTGTGAGCAGTCTCAGGAGCCGGGGGGAAGGGCACAGAGAGTGTGAGCAGTCTCAGGAGCGGGAGGAAGGGCACAGAGCGTGTGAGCAGTCTCAGGAGCCGGGAGGAAGGGCACAGAGAGTGTGAGCAGTCTCAGGAGCGGGAGCAAGGGCACAGAGCGTGTGAGCAGTCTCAGGAGCCGGGAGGAAGGGCACAGAGAGTGTGAGCAGTCTCAGGAGCCGGGAGGAAGGGCACAGAGAGTGTGAGCAGTCTCAGGAGCCGGGGGGAAGGGCACAGAGAGTGTGATCAGTCTCAGGAGCCGGGAGGAAGGGCACAGAGAGTGTGATCAGTCTCAGGAGCGGGAGCAAGGGCACAGAGCGTGTGAGCAGTCTCAGGAGCCGGGAGGAAGGGCACAGAGAGTGTGAGCAGTCTCAGGAGCCGGGAGGAAGGGCACAGAGAGTGTGAGCAGTCTCAGGAGCCGGGAGGAAGGGCACAGAGAGTGTGAGCAGTCTCAGGAGCGGGAGGAAGGGCACAGAGAGTGTGATCAGTCTCAGGAGGGGGAGGAAGGGCACAGAGAGTGTGATCAGTCTCAGGAGCCGGGGGGAAGGGCACAGAGAGTGTGATCAGTCTCAGGAGCCGGGAGGAAGGGCACAGAGAGTGTGATCAGTCTCAGGAGCCGGGAGGAAGGGCACAGAGAGTGTGAGCAGTCTCAGGAGCCGGGAGGAAGGGCACAGAGAGTGTGAGCAGTCTCAGGAGCCGGGAGGAAGGGCACAGAGAGTGTGATCAGTCTCAGGAGCGGGAGGAAGGGCACAGAGAGTGTGATCAGTCTCAGGAGGGGGAGGAAGGGCACAGAGAGTGTGATCAGTCTCAGGAGCCGGGGGGAAGGGCACAGAGAGTGTGATCAGTCTCAGGAGCTGGGAGGAAGAGCACAGAGCGTGTGATCAGTCTCAGGAGCCGGGGGGAAGGGCACAGAGAGTGTGATCAGTCTCAGGAGCGGGGAGGAAGGGCACAGAGAGTGTGAGCAGTCTCAGGAGCCGGGGGGAAGGGCACAGAGAGTGTGAGCAGTCTCAGGAGCGGGAGGAAGGGCACAGAGCGTGTGAGCAGTCTCAGGAGCCGGGAGGAAGGGCACAGAGAGTGTGAGCAGTCTCAGGAGCGGGAGCAAGGGCACAGAGCGTGTGAGCAGTCTCAGGAGCCGGGAGGAAGGGCACAGAGAGTGTGAGCAGTCTCAGGAGCCGGGAGGAAGGGCACAGAGAGTGTGAGCAGTCTCAGGAGCCGGGGGGAAGGGCACAGAGAGTGTGATCAGTCTCAGGAGCCGGGAGGAAGGGCACAGAGAGTGTGATCAGTCTCAGGAGCGGGAGCAAGGGCACAGAGCGTGTGAGCAGTCTCAGGAGCCGGGAGGAAGGGCACAGAGAGTGTGAGCAGTCTCAGGAGCCGGGAGGAAGGGCACAGAGAGTGTGAGCAGTCTCAGGAGCCGGGAGGAAGGGCACAGAGAGTGTGAGCAGTCTCAGGAGCGGGAGGAAGGGCACAGAGAGTGTGATCAGTCTCAGGAGGGGGAGGAAGGGCACAGAGAGTGTGATCAGTCTCAGGAGCCGGGGGGAAGGGCACAGAGAGTGTGATCAGTCTCAGGAGCCGGGAGGAAGGGCACAGAGAGTGTGATCAGTCTCAGGAGCCGGGAGGAAGGGCACAGAGAGTGTGAGCAGTCTCAGGAGCCGGGAGGAAGGGCACAGAGAGTGTGAGCAGTCTCAGGAGCCGGGAGGAAGGGCACAGAGAGTGTGATCAGTCTCAGGAGCGGGAGGAAGGGCACAGAGAGTGTGATCAGTCTCAGGAGGGGGAGGAAGGGCACAGAGAGTGTGATCAGTCTCAGGAGCCGGGGGGAAGGGCACAGAGAGTGTGATCAGTCTCAGGAGCTGGGAGGAAGAGCACAGAGCGTGTGATCAGTCTCAGGAGCTGGGAGGAAGGGCACAGAGAGTGTGAGCAGTCTCAGGAGCGGGGGGAAGGGCACAGAGAGTGTGAGCAGTCTCAGGAGCCGGGATTAAGAGCACAGAGAGTGTGATCAGTCTCAGGAGCCGGGGGGAAGGGCACAGAGAGTGTGATCAGTCTCAGGAGCGGGAGGAAGGGCACAGAGAGTGTGAGCAGTCTCAGGAGCCGGGAGGAAGGGCACAGAGAGTGTGAGCAGTCTCTGGAGCGGGAGGAAGGGCACAGAGAGTGTGAGCAGTCTCAGGAGCGGGGGGAAGGGCACAGAGAGTGTGAGCAGTCTCAGGAGCCGGGAGGAAGGGCACAGAGAGTGTGAGCAGTCTCAGGAGCCGGGAGGAAGGGCACAGAGAGTGTGAGCAGTCTCAGGAGCCGGGGGGAAGGGCACAGAGAGTGTGAGCAGTCTCAGGAGCCGGGGGGAAGGGCACAGAGAGTGTGAGCAGTCTCAGGAGCGGGAGGAAGGGCACAGAGAGTGTGATCAGTCTCAGGAGCGGGAGGAAGGGCACAGAGAGTGTGAGCAGTCTCAGGAGCCGGGAGGAAGGGCACAGAGAGTGTGAGCAGTCTCAGGAGCGGGAGGAAGGGCACAGAGAGTGTGAGCAGTCTCAGGAGCGGGGGGAAGGGCACAGAGGGTGTGAGCAGTCTCAGGAGCCGGGAGGAAGGGCACAGAGAGTGTGAGCAGTCTCAGGAGCCGGGAGGAAGGGCACAGAGAGTGTGAGCAGTCTCAGGAGCCGGGGGGAAGGGCACAGAGAGTGTGAGCAGTCTCAGGAGCCGGGAGGAAGGGCACAGAGAGTGTGAGCAGTCTCAGGAGCGGGGGGGAAGGGCACAGAGAGTGTGAGCAGTCTCAGGAGCGGGAGGAAGGGCACAGAGAGTGTGATCAGTCTCAGGAGCCGGGAGGAAGGGCACAGAGCGTGTGAGCAGTCTCAGGAGCCGGGGGGAAGGGCACAGAGAGTGTGATCAGTCTCAGGAGCCGGGAGGAAGGGCACAGAGCGTGTGAGCAGTCTCAGGAGCCGGGGGGAAGGGCACAGAGAGTGTGAGCAGTCTCAGGAGCCGGGAGGAAGGGCACAGAGCGTGTGAGCAGTCTCAGGAGCGGGGAGGAAGGGCACAGAGCGTGTGAGCAGTCTCAGGAGCCGGGGGGAAGGGCACAGAGAGTGTGAGCAGTCTCAGGAGCCGGGAGGAAGGGCACAGAGCCTGTGATCAGTCTCAGGAGCCGGGAGGAAGGGCACAGAGCGTGTGAGCAGTCTCAGGAGCCGGGGGGAAGGGCACAGAGAGTGTGAGCAGTCTCAGGAGCCGGGAGGAAGGGCACAGAGAGTGTGAGCAGTCTCAGGAGCCGGGGGGAAGGGCACAGAGAGTGTGAGCAGTCTCAGGAGCCAGGAGGAAGGGCACAGAGAGTGTGAGCAGTCTCAGGAGCGGGGGGAAGGGCACAGAGAGTGTGAGCAGTCTCAGGAGCCGGGAGGAAGGGCACAGAGAGTGTGATCAGTCTCAGGAGCCGGGAGGAAGGGCACAGAGAGTGTGAGCAGTCTCAGGAGCCAGGGGGAAGGGCACAGAGAGTGTGATCAGTCTCAGGAGCCGGGGGGAAGGGCACAGAGAGTGTGATCAGTCTCAGGAGCTGGGAGGAAGGGCACAGAGAGTGTGATCAGTCTCAGGAGCGGGAGGAAGGGCACAGAGAGTGTGATCAGTCTCAGGAGCCGGGAGGAAGGGCACAGAGAGTGTGATCAGTCTCAGGAGCGGGAGGAAGGGCACAGAGAGTGTGATCAGTCTCAGGAGCCGGGAGGAAGGGCACAGAGAGTGTGATCAGTCTCAGGAGCCGGGAGGAAGGGCACAGAGAGTGTGATCAGTCTCAGGAGCCGGGGGGAAGGGCACAGAGAGTGTGATCAGTCTCAGGAGCAGGGAGGAAGGGCACAGAGAGTGTGATCAGTCTCAGGAGCCGGGAGGAAGGGCACAGAGCCTGTGATCAGTCTCAGGAGCCGGGAGGAAGGGCACAGAGAGTGTGAGCAGTCTCAGGAGCGGGGAGGAAGGGCACAGAGAGTGTGAGCAGTCTCAGGAGCCGGTAGGAAGGGCACAGAGAGTGTGAGCAGTCTCAGGAGCTGGGAGGAAGGGCACAGAGAGTGTGATCAGTCTCAGGAGCCAGAAGGAAGAGCACAGAAGACAAGGCAGGCGAGGCCTGGAGGCCACGGTGAGGGGGCTCATGCCCACCTGGGGGCAGTCGTGAGCAGGGTGGCGATCCTCTCATTAGAGGAGTCGTCCGTGTAAGACTGCTTTACGTGTTTACTCAGGAAAGCTCAGAACTTCTCATTCCCACGTTCTACGAATAAACTGTGGCATCGATGGTCAGCGACCCGGCCCAGGTCGTGGGGAGGGTACGCCTGCTCTGCTCACCACTGCCTTATGCATGGAAGAGGAGAACTGTGGGAAGTGCGTAGTCCCACCCGGCCGGCATGGCTCAGCAGTTGAGCATTGACCTATGAACCAGGAGGTCAGGGTTCGATTCCCCGTCAGAGCACAGGCCCGGGTTGTGGGCTGGATCCCCGCTAGGGGGCGTGCAGGAGGCAGCCGATCCGTGATTCTTTTTCACCACGGATGTTTCTGTCTCTCTCCCTCTGCCTTCCGCTCTGAGATCGATAAAGACATATGTGTAAGGCAAACAAGTGAAGTGTGTCGTCCCAATGACATTTTATTTCCTCTCAGGAGTGACTGGGTGACCTCCTACAAGGTCATGGTGAGCAACGACAGCCACACATGGGTCACCGTGAAGAACGAATCAGGGGACGTGGTGAGTCTCCTCCCTGTGCCCTCGGTGCCTGCGGGGGTTCTGCCAGGCAGGCGGTGTGTGCCCCGTGTGTGCCCTGTGTGTGCCCGTGTGTGTGCCCTGTGTGTGCCTGTGTGTGCTTGTGTGTGCCCTGTGTGTACCCTGTGTGTGCCCGTGTGTGCCCTGTGTGTGCCCGTGTGTGCCCTGTGTGTGCACCATGTGTATCCCGTGTGTGCCATGTGTGTGCCCGTGTGTGTGCCCTGTGTGTGCCTGTGTGTGCTTGTGTGTGCCCTGTGTGTACCCTGTGTGTGCCCGTGTGTGCCCTGTGTGTGCCCATGTGTGTGCCCATGTTTGTGCCTGTGTGTGCCTGTGTGTGCCTGTGTGTACACAGTGTGTACCCTGTGTGTGCCCAATGTGTATCCCATGTGTGTGCCGTGTGTGACTGATGTGTACCCCGTGTGTGCCTGTGTGTGCCCTGTGTGTGCACAGTGTGTACCCTGTGTGTGTGCCCGTGTGTGCCCTGTGTGCACCATGTGTGTCCATGTGTGCCCTGTGTGTGCGCCTGTGTGTGTCTGTGTGTGCACTGTGTGTACCCTGTGTGTGCCCTGTGTGTGTACAGTGTGTACCCTGTGTGTGCCTGTGTGTGCACAGTGTGTACCCTGTGTGTGCCCTGTGTGTGCCCAATGTGTATCCCATGTGTGCCCTGTTTGTACTCTGTGTGTGTACCCTGTGTGTGCCGTGTGCGCGCCCTGTGTGTGCCTGATGTGTACTCCGTGTGTGCCCTGTGTGCCCTCTGTGTGCACCATGTGTACCCCATGTGTGCCCTGTGTGTGCCTCGGGAGTTTGCTGATTTTTTGCCAACTCAGGGCGCCCACAAGCTCTGATGGATGATGCCCCCTCCGTGCCCGGAAGCGTGAATGGTCGCACTCTTTCGGCCCCAGGATGGGCTCCAGGGCGGCCAGTCTGACCACGTCCCCTCTTCCTCGGTCCGCGTGCTCCTGGCCTGGCGTCCCGTGTCCTGCGCTGTGGCCTCCCTTTCCCTTCTTACCCCAACGCACTCCTGTGTCCCGAGAGTCGGCGGTCCCTCCCTCTGCGCCCGTCTCAGGCCCCCACAGCCACCATGGCTGCTGCTCTCTGGAGCCCGCCCTTCCCTACAGCCCCACACACTCTGCCTTCGGGGCCACGCGGGGCCCTTCCCACGCACCTCACCCTGAGCCTCGGGGAGTCCAGCGCTCTGAGGCTATCCCTCTGCCGTGGCCCTAATGGTTTCCGCGGCGACATCTCAGTCCCCATCCCTGCCCAAGAAGGGCTTCCTGTGGGCAGGGCCCAGGCTGGTGGGTGCTCCCCACTCCTCACTGCCCACCCCCCCCCCCACGCCAGCACGCGTGTAGGGTTCCTCAGTGAGGCCGGGTGAGTGAGTCTGTTACCCCCCGACACGCAAGCGCTGAAGGGCTGTCCCTTGCCTTGTGTGTGAGCAGGTGTTTGAGGGGAACAGCGAAAAGGAGGTGCCCGTCCTCAACGAGCTGCCGGTGCCCATGGTGGCCCGCTACCTCCGCGTCAACCCGCAGTCCTGGTTCGAGGACGGGAGCATCTGCCTGCGGCTGGAGGTCCTCGGCTGCCCGCTGCCCGGTGAGCGTGACCCCCGCGCCCCTCAGGTGCCCCCGAAGGGGAATCAAATAGACCGGCCCGGCCGCTGTGGCTCAGGGGCTGAGCACCGACCTAGGAACCGGTTCGATTCCCGGTCAGAGCACATGACGCCCGGGATGCGGGCTCCGCCCCAGTGCGGGGCGTGCAGGAGGCAGCCGGTCCGTGACTCTCTCTCATCGGTGATGTTTCTCTCTCTCTCTCCCTCTCCCTCCCCCTCTGACATCACTAAAAACATATTTAAAAAGAAACATTATCTGCTGCAAAATATTTCGGAAACGTGGGTAAGCCGAAAGCCGATAAACAAGAAAACTCCCATGATCCCCCTCAGAAGCACCAGGAGCGCCTGGACCGCGCGGTGCCAGGCGGCCGCGGTCCTGCAGGGATTTCAAGGCGAGGCCGATTTCAAGGTTGAAGATGCATCCCCTCTGCCCCCCACCCGCGAGGGTAACACTGAGCGCTCCCGCCACGGCGGAGCGGCGGCGGCGGTTCACTGTAAACCCGACCGTGTACGCAGCGCCTCTCTGTTTACGTGGCTTCCCTGGGGTGCGCGTGTCTGTGGGTAAACGTCTATCCCTTCAGGGTGTTTCCCTTTGCCCTGTTTCCACAAGACGGTGTCTGGCCGGGACCTCGGGGTGTCGGGAAGCAGGGGGCTTAGTTCCCATCAGCCACCTGGATCCATCGGGCTGATGTTGGCTGTGAGCCGCTGATCCGGCCTGGCCCCTGGCCGGGTCTGTTTGGCTTTCAGAGCTTATGTGTTTGTGGCCACGTGAGTGATCAGTCTCAGGAGCGGGGGGATGTAGGCGGTGGCCTCTTCATCCCGACCCGGCATCTCCAGGAAACCGGGGATCCCCCTCCCCCTACCCCCAAGCATCCCTGCAGCCCTTCATTAGACCGGTAGGAATTCGCACATTCCTGCCCGCCCAGAGCCAGGCCTCAGGGAGCAAGCTGCACCGCTCCGGGCTCCCTCTCCCACACACCTACCCAGGGAGGCTCTCCGGGTCCTGTGCCCTGTGGGGTCAGGCCTTTGCTGCCTCTGGGTTCCCCAGTTCCCCCAGCACCGCCTGGGGAGGGCACCCCCAGCCCTGATGTCCGCGGGCGCCGCTGTATCCATCACATTATTTCGACAGCCATCCCGCCCCCCACCCCCATGGACTTAAATTTTCTGCATTTTTGATGTCACGCATTGCTCGTCTCTCATTCCCATAATACCCCTGATCTTGCTGAGCCAACTGTGAATTTTTAGAACTCGGTCTTCGTACGGGTGAGAAAGACGCGTCCGTCTATCTCGCACACCTGCTTCCCCGCACACCAGACAGAGTCTCTATCATATGTTTGTACGGACTGATCGCAAACCCTTTCCCACGCCGTGGAAACTTAGCGCATCTGCCTTGTGGATGCCTGCGTCCTGGCTCAGGGACCGAACCCCCAGTTCTGAGCCCGCCTTTGGAGCTGGAAGCGGCTGGTGCTTGATGGTTTGCTTCGGTGAAGAGCCCACAGGGAGCACGTTGTTTCCGTGTCATGGCGCGTGTCCGGGAGGGAGCACGTTGTTTCCGTGTCGTGGCGCGTGTCCGGGAGGGAGCACGTTGTTTCCGTGTCGTGGCGCGTGTCCGGGAGGGAACACGTTGTTTCCGTGTCGTGGCGCGTGTCCGGGAGGGAGCACGTTGTTTCCGTGTCATGGTGCGTGTCCGGGAGGGAGCACGTTGTTTCCGTGTCGTGGCGCGTGTCCGGGAGGGAGCACGTTGTTTCCGTGTCATGGCGCGTGTCCGGGATCACTGGAGAATCCTAGGACCATTCAGTCAGAGGGTCCGAGCTGAAATGAGTCCGTGAGAAGCAGGGTGTCTGGTTCCTCCTGGACCTGCAATCCCCAGTCCCGCCTGCAGGGGGCAGGCCTGCCGGGCTTTTCTGAGCGTGCAGCCTGTAGGCATGCAGCCTGTGGGCATGCAGCCTGTGGGCATGCAGCCTGTGGGCACGCTGTGGGCAGGTGTCTGCCAGGCCCTGGGAGCCAGGCTAGGGCTTGCCCTCCGTGTCGCTCAGCACGGCCTCCGCCTGGTTCCTCTCTGCGGCAGGAGCGCATCTGTTGTTGGGAGAGGGCAAAGGGCAGCCGTGAGAGTCTCGTGAAATAAGGATTTCCCTGTGAGTTATTCCCGGGATGTGTGTGGGAGTGCGTGTGCATGTACATGTGTGTGTGTGAAGTGGGTCCTGAGGGCAATTTAAACCTCACAAAGAGAGAATCACAGTGTGGAATCCAGTGGGTTTCAAATGTGGACTCAGGCCCGGCTGGTGTGGCTCAGTGGTTGAATGTCGACCTAGGAACCAGGAGGTCACGGTTCGGTTCCCGGTCAGGGCACAGGCCCGGGTGGTGGGCTCCATCCCCAGTAGGGGGCGTGCAGGAGGCAGCCGGTCCATGATTCTCTCTCATCGCGGATGTTTCTATTTCTTTCCCTCTCCTTTCTTCTCTGAGATCCGTAAAAATATATTTTAAAAATTACAAATGTGGAATCGGAATAGCTCTGTTTTCCAGCCCCCCATATTCAGGGCCACTTTTCTTCTAGAAGTTCCGCAGCGGTCTGCCCACGGGGAGCTGCCTCTACGCCTGCCGCCCGGGTGGCAGGAGGCCCCCACACCCGCGGGTCTCCGTGCTCGTGGCCCTGTCGCTGGCACCGTCCACGGGTGAGGTTAACCAGCCAACGGCAGGAATGACCCCTCCACCTCACCCCTCCACCCGAGCTGCCTCGCGGCTAAAGGTGCCGCCAGGGTCTCCCTTCCCGGGATGCCTGCCCATGACACCCAGGTCCCTTTGCTCCGCTTCCTCCGGTTCTGTCCTCCACCCGCTCCCTCACACCCCGGGACCCTGGCTGCGGTTCTTTTCAAGCCTTCGTGGATGCTGTGTCCAGAAATGCTTCAAGCTCAGGGGGACGTAGAGGAGGCGTGTCGCGTAATGGCCATAGAATTCCGGATTTGCAAGATGGGAAAGATCTGTTCGCAGCAGCACGTACACGTGACCCTACTCTGCTCTGAGGCCCTGGTTGCGGTGGCAGGTTCAGGACACTCGTTCCTGCGTCCTCAGGCAAATTGGTTTGTCCCGTCGGAGGCCCGGAGGCGCAGCTGGGGTCCGCGTACAGAGGGGCTTCAACCGTCTGGCAAGAGGCCGGGACTGGGCGGGCGGGCGGCCCTCAGCGCACAGCTCTGTAGGTGGCGCGGACACTAATGTGGGACGCCGTGCCCCTTTGCTCCGAGACACGGGGGGTTGGGAACCAAAGGAAAGGCGCCCAGAAGGAAAGCCTTGGGCAGCAATGGGGGGGGGGCAGGGCGGAAGCGGGGGGCTCTTTTGGCCAAAAGGGAATGGCTTCTGCTTTCTTCCCCGACCGCGGGCCAGCGGCCTCCCCCGTGCCCTCCCTGTAACCACGGGCGTTTGTTTCTAATCGTGTCGCTGGCAACGCTTCGTGGCTGTGAAGAGCTGTCGCCCTGTTTCACTGTCGGGTCTGTCTGTGGTTTGGGGCTCAGTGCACGAGGCCTCCGTTTCACGGGTGAAGCCCGTCTCCAGGAGAGCGCCGGCCAGCCTGGCGCGGCGCCGTGACCGTGGCTGTGGGGACACGCGGGCGCTGGCTCAGGTGCCTGGACTGGGCACCGAGGACCCGGCCTGCCTGCAGTGCTCAGTATGCTAACACGGCGCCGCTCAAAATGCCAAGCCTGCAGATCACCTGCCGGTTTTATTTTACTTATATTATTTTATTTCAGAGAGAGAGAGAGAGAGGAACATCAATAATGAGACAGAATCACGGATCTGCTGCCTCCTGCACGCCCCAAACTGGGAATCAAGCCCACAACCCAGGCCTGTGCCCTGACCGGGAATCGAACCCTGACCTCCTGGTTCCTAGGTCCACGCTCAGCCCCTGAGCCCCAGGCTCGCCTGGGTATTAAATGTGGATTCCCATTCAGAACTGGGGGTTCTGTCCCTGAGCCAGGACGCAGGCATCCACAAGGCAGACGCGCTAAGTTTCCACGGCGTGGGAAAGGGTTTGCGATCAGTCCGTACAAACATATGATAGAGACTCTGTCTGGTGTGCGGGGAAGTAGGTGTGCGAGAAAGACGGACGCGTCTTTCTCACCCGTATGAAGACCGAGTTCTAAAAATTCACAGTTGGCTCAGCAAGATCAGGGATATTATGGGAATGAGAGACGAGCAATGCGTGACATCAAAAATGCAGAAAATTAAGTCCATGGGGGTGGGGGCGGGATGGCTGTCGAAATAATGTGATGGATACAGCGGCGCCCGCGGACATCAGGGCTGGGGGTGCCCTCCCCAGGCGGTGCTGGGGGGACTGGGGAACCCATTGGGAGACCTGAGCCGGCAGGACCCTGACTGTGTGCCGCAGGGGGCATTTAAAGGGGAAAGCCACCCGCTGGTGTGGCTCAATGAACCAGGAGGTCACAGTTCGATTCCTGGTCAGGGCCCAGGCCCAGGTGGTGAGCTCGATCCCCAGAAGGGGGCGTGCAGGAGGCAGCCGGTCCATGATTCTCTCACATCGCTGTCCTCTCTCTCTGAAGAAAAACAATCAATTCCTCCTCCACTCCTCCTCACTCCTCCGCCCTCCCCTTTCTTCTGCGTGCTGTGTGTTTTTGTAATCACGGAGGCAATACAGGCTGACACAGTTACAGGCAGGAAAGAGCCAGAAAGGCCATTCACAAGGAGGGGAGTCATTTCAAGAGCCGACAGGCCCTCTGCAGACCCTGCAATCCCAGTCCCCAGGGGTGACCACTGTTCCCACCCCCTGACTATGCTATCGGGCGCTTCCACCCCAGCACCAGCTCCCCAGCTCCCACTCGATCAGCGGGTGAGGGGGTCCTTCATCGTGTGACCGCAAGTCCAGGGAAATGAGGCTCCCGCGCTGGTTCACGCATTCGCTCCTGGTGTTTTGGGGGGTTCTCTCTGGCCTGTGCCCTGGAGAGATTCTCACTCACTCCCCCACTGTGACGGTGAAGGCCTTCTCTGCAACCTGCACCCATAAGAGTGGCCCGGGAGGCGATGCTTCGATTGGCTCAGACCCGTCACATGGGGTCCCGGGAGCTGGGGGTGTGAGGCCTGTTTCTGAGAGGTAGAGAATGGGGGGCCCTCCAAATGGCACAAGGCTTCTGTTAGGAAGGATGGCAGTGGACTGAATGCTGGGTAAGCAACTGAGAGTGTCCACCACACTTGCAAAGATTTCCATTTCTGCACGCAGCGTGGCATTCATTCATCGACTCATTCATTCATTCACCCATTGGCTTATTCACCCATCTGTCCACTCATCCATCTATCCATCCATCCATCCATCCATCCACCCATCCATCCACTCACCCACCCATCCATCCTTCCATCCGTCCGTCCATCTGTCCATCCATCCATCCATCCATCCATCCATCCACTCATCCATTCATCCATCCGTCCATCCATCCATTCATCCATCCATCCACCCACCCATCCATCCACCCACCCATCCATCCACCCACCCGTCCATCCACCCACCCATCCATCCATCCTTCCATCCATCCACCCATCCATCCATCCACCCACCCGTCCGTCCATCCATCCACCTGTCCGTCCGTCCATCCATCCATCCAGTGCTGACAGTGTGCTAGGCACACAGGCCACGCCAACTCAGACCACAAGAAACCACGAGGGAGGTGCCAGCACGTTTCTGCCTGTGGGTGAAGCAGCCAAGGCAAAGACCCCTCTGTGCGTGTCAGGCACACAGCCCACACCCGGAAGAGCAGAGACCTGAGCCCAGGCGTCCTGGCTCCAGGCCCATGCTCTCCATCACTGGGTCATTCTGACCGGAACGAAGCTTCTAGAAAGCTTCTCTCCCCTCTGTGGGGATCTTGGGGATGGGCTGTGCCCCCCCGGCTTGAGTCAGACGTCCAGCAGAGCCCCCATCCATCTGTCCAGAGGACACCCGTGCACTCAGAGCCGTGTTCCTCTCCCTAGATCCAAACAACTATTATCATCGGCGCAACGAGATGACCACCACGGACGACCTGGACTTCAGGCACCACAGCTACAAGGAGATGCGCCAGGTGAGGCGGCGGGTCAGTGCGGGGGCGGCGTGCCCAGGAAGAGGCACACGGGTTCTCACCTTCAGAGACGGGGTGAGGAGCTAGGGACAGAGTCGGAATGGGCACTCAGGTTGGCGGAGCCACTGCTGCCTGCAGGTTCCGGTGGAGAAGGTAAGGGGGCGTCAGGGGGCTCCTCGCCAGCGGATGGCGGAAACGGATTCCCACCCAGACGTTCCTCACTCAGCACTCGAGCTTCTGAGGCGCCTCTGTGTGCGAGGGATTCGCGGGTGTCAGGATGTCGGTCGTGTGCAGAGTCCCCGCGGAAACAGGATGTAGGATAAGCAGGAATGGCAGGAAGCCCTCACCTGGGACCTCTGTTCCTGATGGGGAAACTGAGTCACCGAGCGTGCAGAACCCCACCCGTTGCTATTCAGAGACGCTGAGCCTCCATCTTGGCTGTGTGGGAGGATCGCCTGGGGGTTTGGAAAACTGCCTGTACTTGAACCCCCCTTGGGCCAAAGACAGGCAGCAGAGTCTTCAGCAGAAGGGCCTGGGACAGAAACTGTCCATCCCGCCTTCGGACCATAATGGACACCCCGACCCCAGCACCCCTGCCCGAGCCCTGGGCGATCTGGGAGCTTTTGTGCTGTTAAGAGGAAAAGGAAGCCCGGCTGGTGTGGCTCAGTGGATAGAGCATCAGCCTGCGGACTGAAGGGTCCCGGGACCGATTCCAGTCGAGGACACAGGCCCAGGTTGTGGGCTCCATCCCCAGTAGGGGGCGTGCAGGAGGCAGCCAATCAATGATTCTCTCTCATCATTGACGTTTCTATCTCTCTCTCTTTCTCTCTCTCTCTCTCTCTCTCTCTCTCTCTCTCCCTTCGTCTCTGAAATCGATAAAAATATATTTAAAAAAAAGAGGAAAAGGGAATCCCAGATAGGTCCCCCTGCCCCCAACATAGTTACAGAGACCAAGGAATTCTGGGGTATCGATGGCCTTTGTGTCCTGGGCAGAGAAGGGAGGAGGGGCTGATGGTTTGGGGGACAGGCTGCAGGGGCGGCCCCTGCTGTCCAGGTTCGTCCCCCCACGGTGCTGGGCAGTGCGGGCCGGTGCCGGCTAATGAGAAACCCTTCGAATCAAAGGATCGGCGTGAAGATGTAGGATCGAGAAATCAGGGCCACGCCCTCATGAGTACACTTACAGGGCAAGGACCCACGAGGCCACGCTCCCGTGGCTCCGAGCAGGGCTCCGGGGCGGGGAGGAGGCCGCAGGCTCAGGGGCCTTCCTGAGGACGAGCAACGAGGCTGAGGCTGAGGGCTGGGGGCTCCCCGGGGCATCAACAAGCCCGCTTCCTCCGTGGCCTTTCACGGGGACCCTCACAGCGCCACACCTGTCAGCGCAGACTCAGAGGCGGACATGCTGGAGAGGCCGTCTGCTGCTGCACTCTCCAGCAATCACTGCGATGTGTTTGGACTCGAGGCTGTGAGTCACCCCGCTCTGCACGCCGGGGGTTCATTAGGGCCCTGCCTCCGCCCCGGTTGACGGAGCCGTTGTGCGTCAGCTCAGCTTACTCCCTGAGCACCCAGGACACCTCTCCGAGCCCAGGAACTAGACAAGTACCGATTTGGCAATTCACGTCAAGAGCAATACATCGCGATGCCTTTCAGACGAGCTCCCTGCACCGAGGCGGCAGCTGGTGGCTTTAAATAGTCGTCCCACTTGCAGAAGGGCCTCCGTCATCCGAGAAGAGAGAGGGACAGCCCGGCCGGCGTGGCCCAGGGGCTGAGCGTCCACCTAGGAACAGGGAGGTCACGATCTGACTCCCTGGCAGGGCACAGGCCCGGGTGGTGGGCTCCATCCCCCGTGGGGGGCGTGCAGGAGGCAGCCGATCCGTGATTCTCCCTCATCATGGATGTTTCTCTCTCCCTCCCTCTCTCCCTTCCTCTCTGACATCCATAAAAATATATTAAAACAAAACAAACAACAACAAAAAGAACCCCGAGGAGCCACAGGAGGGAGAGAGAAGAGAGCCTGCTGCCCGGGAGGGAGAGCGCGAGGGTGGGTGTCCGTGGGCAGGAGACGATTCCCAAGGGTGACTTACCGGCAGGCGCTGTCCTCCCCGGGCCCGTGGTTGGGTGGGGAGGGGAGCCCCGGAGAACGGTGCACAGACCCTGGTCTCTGAGGGAGTTAACCGCTCCCGAGAGCCGAAGGCCTCCACAGCACGGGTCCCGCTTTAGCATCGCTCGGTCCCGTGTGTCTACATGTATGTCTCCTGCATGTGGGACCATGAGGGCCGAGACTCTCACTCTGTCACAGCTTCCTAGGGGTACGGACCAGGCCAAGGTGGACATGTGAGGCCGTCCCAGGGAGATACCTGGGGGAGAAGGGGAGGGCCGCCTGGCCGGCCTAGGGTGGGTGGGCGCTGGTGGAGATGGGGCGCCGGGCTGGGGCAGCAGAGGCCGGCGAGGTTGCTGGGGGCAGGGAGGCGGCTGGAGCAGAGGCGTGGAGGTCAGGCCAAGGGCACGCGTCTGGAACGGTTGGCCGGGCGCTGGGAGGGAGGCTGGCCTGAGTGCCCAGGAGGCTGCTGTGCTGAGTCTGGGCGTCAGGGGAGGCTCTGCCCGGGGAGCTGGGAGGTCAGTGTGGGATGGGGTGGAGCAGCTGGCGGTGCTGCAGGGCCGGGCAGAGGGGCCGAGGGGAGCACTCAGGCGCGAGGACAGCACGGGGTGTGGTGAGGGCGGCCTGGGGGCCGTGGCAGGGGGCAGGGGGCAGGGGGCTGTCGGCGGGGAGGCCCCTCCGTGCGCAGCCGTCCTGCCTTAGGCCCCGGCCCGTCTCCTTTCCCAGTTGATGAAGGTTGTGAGCGAGATGTGCCCCAACATCACCCGCATCTACAACATCGGCAAGAGTCAGCAGGGCCTGAAGCTGTACGCCGTGGAGCTCTCCGACCAGCCCGGGGAGCACGAAGTCGGTGAGGCGCCCCCTGGGGCACGCATGGCCCGTGGGGTCAGCCCTGACGCAGGCAGAGCCGGCGGCCCCTGGTCCCTGTGAAAGGTGCTGGGAAGTCAGTCCTTCCGGGAAGGGGTCTCCCCACGGAGGAAGGCAGCGGCTGCGGCTCCCGTGGAAAGGGCCACTTTAAACCCACGGCCCGAGTCCTTGTGTCTGTTCCTCCCGGTGGGAAGCCCCACGCGCACCCGTGGCTGAGCGCCGCTGAGGCTTCTCGACACACCCTCCTAGTTACCTCTCTGGGAATAAAAGCTTACGCTGATAGCATTCTGGAGGTTGGTGTGAAGGAACGAGGCTGCCGGCCGGCGTGGCTCAGGGGTGCAGCGCCGGCCTAGGAACCAGCAGGTCAGGGTTCGATGCCCGGTCAGGGCACAGGCCCGGGTTGTGCGCTCCATCCCCCGTAGGGGGCGTGCAGGAGGCGGCCGATCGGTGATGTTTCTCTCCCGTCGATGTTTCTCTCTCCCTCTCCCTCTCCCTCTCTCTCTGACATCAATAAAAATAGATTTAGAAGAAAAGGCCAGGCAGGCTGAGCCGGCCAGTGGCTGTCACGCTGAGGTTTCCTCGCGCCACGCGGTGAGTGGCTTTGCCGCAGCAGCTGACGTGCCTGTTTCCGCCTGGTCCAGGGGAGCCCGAGTTCCACTACATGGCGGGCGCCCACGGCAACGAGGTGCTGGGCCGCGAGCTGCTGCTGCTGCTGGTGCAGTTCCTGTGCCAGGAGTACCTGGCGGGCAACGCGCGCATCGTCCGCCTGGTGGAGGAGACCCGCATCCACATCGTCCCCTCCCTCAACCCCGACGGCTACGAGAAGGCCTCCGAGGGGGTAAGGGCCGCGCCCCTCCCTGCCGATCACGGGCCCTGGCTGCACGGCGCACTTGGCCCGGGTTCAGATCCAGCCGGGGCCCTGGCCGGGGAGCCCCGTCCTCCAGCCCCGCCAAGGTCACGGGATCCATCCCCGGTCAGGGCGCACACGAGAATCAGCAGTGAACGCATCGGTGAGGGGAACAGCAGATCGCTGCTTCTCTCTCTCTCCCTCTCCCCCTCCCTCCCGCCTCCCTCTGCCTTCCTCTCTCTCTAAGAAAAACCCCAACCGAATCGGCAAATAGAAACCCCCACCAGTAGCTTCCTGGTTGAGTCTCTGCTGAGGCAGGGACACCCCAAGGTCACGAAAGGCTGGAATAGAGAATCTCGGGGACCCCGAGCGGGGCCCGTGCAGCAGACCCCGTGATAACGGAGCAGCGGGGCTGGCACCTCGCACACGCCCTAGCCAAGGCCTGGTCCGGCCGGGGTCGTGGCTCGCCATCCTCTCTGCCTTCCTCAGAGGAGAGTCGTCCTCTTACCCTGATAGACCGCCCCTCTTTCACGGCTAAGGACGCTGTAGGACGTGCAGAGGGCACGGTTACGTAGAGAAGACACGTACGCGTCGGGTGCTGCATCGGCTAGAGTTAGTGTTTCCTGGGAACAAAGCTGCACCTGACAGTGGTGCCCGCCCAACACAAGCGCTCCGCGTGGAGGTTGGCTTGTGTTTATCGACACAAACGGGGGCCTGCTGCTACCGTTGGTTGGGGATTTGTGGGCCGGACAGCGAGGCTGCTGCGTTTGCAATGACGGGCTTCTTTTTTCATTCATTCACTCACTCACTCATCCAATTTTACTTGTTTAAACTTGAGAGAGAGAGAAAGAGAGAGGGGGAAGGAGGGAGAGAGGAGAGAGAGAGAGAGACATTGATGTGAGAGAGAAATACCAATCAGTTGCCTCCCATATGCCCCAACCAGGGATCAACCTCGCAACCTAGGTGTGTGCCCTGACCGGGAATCGAACCCACAACATTGTGGTGTGGGACAAGGACGGCTCCAGGCAGCTGAGGCACCGGCCAGGGCCGGACGGCTTTTGGATGCATTGGCCTCAGTCTCCTCCGCCCGCCCAGCAGCCCTCCGAGGAGGCACCCGGGGGAGAAGGGCCGGGACTCTGGGCGGGAGTCACCCCCGTGGAGTGGCGTGGCTGTGCTGTGCGCCCACAAATCTCAGCAGGGGATTCGATCGTCGCCTTTGGGTGTGCCTTCGGGTCAGACGTGTGGCGAGGCTTAGAGCCACGCCGGGTGGGGCCTCTCCTCCCGAATTGTCTCCAGGGCTCGGAGCTGGGAGGCTGGTCCCTGGGGCGCTGGACCCACGACGGGATCGACCTCAACAACAACTTCCCGGACCTGAACTCGCCGCTCTGGGACGCCGAGGCCCGGCAGAGCGGCCCGAGGCCCGTGCCCAACCACCACATCCCCGTCCCCGAGTGGTTCCTGTCGGAGAACGCCACGGTGAGCACGCCTGGGGCTGCCGGGCTCAGGGGGCTGCGGAGGCTGCGGGGGGGCAGCGGGAGGATGCGGAGGGGGGGACTGCGGGGGCCAGTGGAGAGGTGTGGGGGAGCTGCGGGGGGCCGCGGGGGGTGGGGGAGGAGGGCTGGGGCCAGTGGGGGACCCCGCGGCGGCTGCGGGGGCAGCGGGAGCACCCAGGGCATTGCAGAAGGGGACAAAGCCATTTCTTCTCTTCACATCTTCTCCCGGAGCAGGGAGGAGCGCTGATAATAAAGCGCCTTCCAAGTGGGTATTTGAGGAGATGCTTTAGAAACGTCACTTGATTGTGTGTCCGCACAAGAACCCAGAAAACACGCCGCCGTTATTTGCTCTCCTGTTGCCGCCACTGGCCCGGCCCCTCAGCTGGCAGGCCCCGGGGCCGCGTGCACGCCAAGCCAGGCCAGGGCGGTGGGCCCCGCGGGCACGGCAGCGGCTCCCGTGTGATCGGTTGTAGCGACAAGAAGGGCCTCGTGTTTCAGACAGGAAGTCATGGCCATCATCACCTAGAAATACGTGGTTGTTTCTCAGTATTACACCGGTCTTCCCGTTTCACCATTGTTACGCTCTCTCTCGTCTCCTTTCCGTCAGGATCCAAATAAAGAAGGTGCATTTTGATGGGTTTACAATCTTTTAAGTCTTCTTTATTTATTTAACGTTTTCACTGACGTCAGAGAGGAAGGGAGCGGGAGACAGAAAAGTCATTGATGAGAGAGACTCACGGAACGGCTGCCTCCTGCACTCCCCTCACGGGGGATCGAGCCCCCAACCCGGGCCTGTGTCCCGACCGGGAATCGAACCGTGACCTCCTGGTGCCGAGGTCCAGCTCAGCCCCTGAGCCCCGCCGGCCGGGCCGGTTTCTCTTGTTTGAATCCGTTATTTCTACGAAGCCCAGGGTTTTCAGGCCAGGTCCTGAGATTCTAAACCGGCTCAGAGTCCCCGTCTGGGGCGTCGGGGAGAGCCGGCTCCTTCTCACTGTGGTCCCCGCGGCGCTGGGTGCTCGCAGGTGGCGGCGGAGACGCGGGCCATCATCGCCTGGATGGAGAAAGTCCCGTTCGTGCTGGGCGGCAACCTGCAGGGCGGCGAGCTGGTGGTGGCCTACCCTTACGACATGGCCCGGTCCCCGTGGAAGGCGCAGGAGCGCACGCCCACGCCCGACGACCACGTGTTCCGCTGGCTGGCCTACTCCTACGCCTCCACGCACCGCCTCCTGACTGACGCCCGCAGGCGCGTGTGCCACACCGAGGACTTCCAGAAGGAGGACGGCACCGTCAACGGGGCCTCGTGGCACACCGTGGCCGGAAGTGAGTCCTCCCCCGGGCGCTGGCACCCCCAGCCCTCCTGTCCGCGCGTCCCTGCTCTCACCCTGACAGCTCCCTGCCTGTGGTCCAGGTCCCAGCTCCGCAGCAACCCTCTGCCGCCTCCCGGTCTTAGAGGGGGCGGGGCTTGCTCCATTCCACAGGTTCCCCGCTTCACATTCACCCTTCTGCAAGGCAAGAACGGGACTTGCAAAAGGGTGGAGACGCCGAGGAGGCAACTGGGGCTTGCACACGGGGAGGGGTGGGACCTGCCCAGCGAGAAAGGGGCAGAGCTGGGCTGTCGGACTCCGTGGTCTGCTCTCAGCCACTGAGTGTCTTTGGTTTGATGGGCTCAGAGACGGGGAGGCGTAGACTTGGGGAACATGGGACCCAAGAGCAAACCCAGCCTGGCTGGCGTGGTTCGGAGGTTGAGGACTGACTCATGAACCGAGGTCACGGTTCCATTCCCGGTCAGGGCCCAGGCCCGGGCTGCGGGCTGGATCCCCAGTGCGGGGACGTGCAGGAGGCAGCCGGTCCATGACTCTCTCTCATCACGGATGTTTCCATCTCTCCCTCCCTCTCTCTTCCTCTCTGACATCATGCATGTAAAAAACATGCTTCTGATTCATCTTCATAGAAAAGAAACAGCACGTGGCCAGGCCGTTACTGAATTTCCCCAGAGCACACAGGTGTGGGGGTGGGGGGTGGAGGATCCCCCTGGACAAAGGGAGGTGGAGGCAACTAGAAAAGGCCCCGGCCCCATTTTTTCATTTTAATTTTTTTTATTGACTTCAGAGAGGAAAGGTGAGGGAGGGAGAGAGAGAGAAACATCCATGATGACAGAGAATCACGGATCGGCTGCCTCCTGCACGCCCCCCACTGGGGATCGAGCCTGCAACCCGGGCCTGTGCTCCGACCAGGAATGGAACCCTGACCTCCTGGTTCCTAGGTGGATGCTCAACCACTGAGCCACGCTGGCCAGGCCAGCCCGTTTTTATAAAATACCCAATGGGAGACAGCAAGACCTCGGCGACCTATTAGGAAACAGGTGACCAAATAGTCTTCAGCCAATGAGGGATGGGGGGCGGGGCTCTGCATAAACAGGCTGTGTCCCTGCCCCGCTGTGATCCTGTACAGTGGGCATCGGCTCTGAGTGTTAGTAAAAGTCCCATGTCGCCCCGCTTCTGCTTCCCAGCCCGGCGTCTGGAGTTTGGACAGTGAGCCACTTCCACATTCAGGATTCCTTTAAGCAAGCCCCGCGAAGGGCGCGAGCTGCTGCGCTGCCCCCGAGGGGCGGGGAGGGGCATCGGTGCCCCTTCGGTGGGGTCAGCAGCAGCGTTCGGAGCGGCGGCTGATTTTTCTCTCCGTCGCCTTTCCCGTTATTCCAGGGACGTGACGGCAGAGCCTCTGCAGTCGTCCCCCGCCCGGCCGGGTGACAAAGCCTGCAGCCTCATTTTTGGGTGGATTAAGGAGATGCGGGTTCTCATTTCCCTGCCTCCCCCTCCGCCTCCTCATGCCTTCCTGCTCAGGTCGCTGGCTCATTAGCGCGGCGCTGCCAGGCCTTCCGCAGGGGGAGCGCGGGCGCATCTCCAAAAGCACATGGCTGTGCGTCCCCCGCCCCTCGCCACCCCCTCCCCCCGGCTCTGCTCCTGTGCCCGCCCCTCCGTGAAGGCAGCTCCGGGTCCCATGTTGAAGCTCGTGTCTCGCCGTCCACGCCAGGGCTGATGGCGCGGGAAGGGCTGTTGGGGTCACACCACAGTATCCTGTCCTCTCAGGGGCCCGTCTCCCCATAAACCCTTCCGCTGCGTCCTCCCCTCCCTCCACCCAGCCCCTCC